>VWYO01027275.1:129153-166981 GCA_013400275.1 Rhadina sibilatrix
GGGCGGGGCCGGGACGAGCCCCGGGTCCCTCCTCTGCCGGTGCCTCCGGGCGGGCCAGGCCGGGCCGGGAGGGGGAGAGGCTCCGGCAGCGCGGCGCGGCCGCGGCGGGACCCGGCGGAGGGAGAGCCCGGCCCGGGGAAGCGGCGGCGCCGGCAGGTGCCGGGCCGAGGGCAGCGCATCCCGGCGGGGCAGCGCTCAGGGGCATGGACAAGCTCAACAGGCTGACGGTGCCGGCCGGGGAGAAGTTCAGGTAGGGGCTGGAGCGCTCCCGGTGCCCTCCGGGAACGGGGCTGCTGCAGGGACGAGCCGCTCCCCGCGGCCGAGTGCGGGGGCAACGGGAGGCGCCGAGGCACGAGGAAGTTGGCAGGAGTTTTGGAGTAAAACGGAGTTTTTACCCTTTTTTACCCGATGGCCAAGGCGCTGCAGGGAAGTGCGGGAGGTAAACACGGGTCTGGAGTGGATAACACAGATTTCAAAGCAGAATGTGTGTCGGCTTCACCTGCAGCACAGAGGAGTATTTTCCAAGTTTCAAAGGAGTATTTTCTGTTTTCAAAGCTGTAAGAAAGTAGTGCGTGACTCATTGTGATGCATGAGTCTTATGCAAATTAGAAAAAAATTAATTGCTTAATGCTTTAATGTCTTATGAAGATGGCTTTCGCAGTTAAGTTCTGTGCTATTTCCTAATCTTCGAAAGAACTAGTGGAATAGAGGGAACTGGAAAACAGGAAATGTTCCTAAGTGGAGGAGAACAATGTTAAATGCAGGGTTTGAGAGGAAAAAGCAGAAGCTGGCCATTACTGAGGTATTTTTAGTGTGTCTCTGTTCGTGTGCTGGTACAGTTGGCACCTCGAAACTCATGATTTTTGTATTTCTGAATAGTTAAAAGAAGTTCTATTTCAGATTAAAGTAACATTGAATTCTTTTCCTTCTCTGAAAAAATAAGAAGGAAATACTGAAAAATATTTTTTCCTAAAATAAGTCATATTTAACCTCTCAATACTAACTTATAAACCCTTCTCAAGTCTCTCTCCCTATCCTCAGAAACCTTCATGCAAACTGGAATAATCCCTTGTAAAGCTAATTTTGATGGAATGCAGTTTATTGATATCTACTCTTTCCATAATGTGGAAATATTGTTGTGGAGGGTGTGTACTTGTAGAGCTGCAGTGACACTTATGCTCCTCAGCCAGGCACACCTAATGAAAGCCAAGCAGGCTGCATCCTAAACCCAGGCAAGAACTCTGTGGAAGGCTCAGTGGACAGGAGGAAGAACATGGAATTTCCTCATTTTCTGCAATTTACCACCTTAAGTGGTCTAAACTGGTTTAAATGGGGTCAGAGCTCAGTGTTGATCTAAACTAGCTGTCTTTAAATAACAAGTTGGAAAACTTGATTCCATCCATTACTGGTACATAAAAAAAAAAATACACATCCTCTGCTGTCATAAAATTGTAGCTGGGATTCATCTTCTGCACTTTTGCAAACAAAGCAGGATTACCTTCAGGTATCTAAAGTGGCTCTATATGTGAGGCTTATAAGGCCCACAGCTTTTGGTGAACTGATTCAAAAGCCTCAAAACCTGAAAGGCAGCACCACACCTCTTCTGCATCGTCACATAGATGACACTCTCCATCCCCTCTGAGGTTTTAATATGGTTGTAAAATAGGGAAGAGAAAGAAGTAGCTCTGCTTTCCTGTATTAACCCAAAGTTTTACAAGTAACTTTTTCTCTCTTCCTCATGGCCAGTTCAGCCTATTTGTGCAGGGAATGTAGGAGCACCTGTTTCTCAGGCATGTGAGTGTTCTCTTCTCATCACACGCAGAGTGAACGTATGCTTCACCTCAAGCATGTTGAAATACTCCTCAGAAACTTGGATATGTGGCTACAAAATCTTACTGTGTTATCAGAATTTTAAAACCTGAAGGCAGAACTTTCCATGAGTAGATATCCATAGGATAGATTTGAGAGGATTCCTGTGCAAATACAGGAAGAGATCAGCATAACGTGGCAGGAGCCTTTACCTCCCCTCTGAAACACCTGGATACTCCCCCGTACTCTGTGACCTGTTTACAGGGCAGTTGACTTCTTAATACCATATCTGTCTGCATGGAACACACAGAGGTGGTTCAGAGTTTCTACTGAATGTTACATGATCTAAATGGTTATGTCAAAAACATACTTTTCTTCATACGCTATGATGCAATGCCAAGAAATGTTCCTGCCAAATACAGTTTTAATTTATGTGATTATAGTTTGCATTTTTAAAGACAGCTTCCTTAAAATTTCTGCTTTGTAGCGGCAAAAGTTAAAAAAGCACTGTTGAGTCAGTGTCCAAGAGAGGATCTTTTGATTTTTTTAAGTGTAGACCTGAAAAACTAGATATTATGTGGTTTTGCTAAGCTCAACTATTCTCCATGGGTATAGTTGAGCCTACCAGACCTAGCTTTTTGTTGCATTAGCAAATCTTACATCAGATCTGAATTCTTAACATGTTCCATTTGTTAAGTTTATTGCAACAATAAGAAACCATAAGAACACTAAGTGTTCTTATATGCCTGCCTGCCTAACATGTTGTGGTATGTACATTGTTTGCAGTTAAGCCACTCAATTAACTCCAGTAATAGCTGGACAGGAATGCTGGAACTTCATGGAATTCTGGTATTAATTTCTATATAGTGTTTCTTATAAGGCATGCACAGTATGCAAATATTCCCTCAGAGTTGTGTGTTCCAACTGCTTCCCTATAGTCAGGAAAAATTAATTCAAAGGCTTGGTTATTTGTTGTGAGAGAAACTAATTTGTGGTGCATACAAGTAGTTTGGTACTTTGAATTGTTTCCCAAAGAGTGGAGATAATACATGAGCAATAGCCACGCTGCCATGGCAAGCTCTAGTGTGCCTGGATTTCAGACTGAACTTCAGGGAAAAAAAAATTATACTGCAGACATACAGAAATAGATGCACTCATGATCAGGGACAGTGGGCTGCATGGGTAAGGGGAAGTTAGCAGCTCAGAACAGAAGTCTGTACTAACCTTGCAGACTCTTCTGTCGTTTAATTTCCCTAGACTATAAGCCTATGATTCCTGGTATTTAAATAATTTCTAGCTACTGTATGTGACTCTGTCACAGCATCTCTTCAGACTTGCTGCATTTTTTTTTTTTTATTATGCCCACAAATCCTAATGGTGGCTCTCTGCCTGTGGCTGGCTTTGCTGTGCAGCACAATCTCCTTTTGAAGGCATCATCACTCCTGTGGTGGTGGGCAAACCATGGCACAAACCAAAGTGTGCTACATGCTTTCACTTGCCTAAGGTCATGCAGCCAGCAAGTTCCAGGTTGCAAACAGCCTTGTCCAAGAGCACAGTTTCATGTTAATTTCATATGACTTCATTAATTGGCAGCAGTCTGTCTCTGCCCCCAGCAAAAAAATAAAAGGCTTAAAATCCCTATCTCCAAGCGTAATGCCTGTTTAAAAGGAAGTAGAAATAAACTGGGAATTTACTTTTCTCAAGCTGAACTAGTGTGTCTGGGGCTTTTTGCAGGATTTTGTATTAGTCCCCCTTGTTAAACAGAAGGGTTTAAGTCCTAACTCTGTGAAAATCAAGAGGGGTTTCCTTAAGGCCTGCATGTCTGTTGTCTATCAAACTTGGAGGTGTTTATGGTCTTCACTAATTTCCTACTGGTAGCTTGGCTGTAACTGCTAGGCCTTTTCCTTTAGCAGAGGATCTTCTGACAATGTCTCTTCTTGAAAGTGTATAGTAGAAAATTAATCCGTTCAAGATTGAAATTATATTTAGCTGTAAACTGACATATGTATAGGATGCTTTACCATAGGGAGCATTTACTTCTGGAGAAAATGTTTGGGGAATATCTGAATAATAGTTTTGTGCTGTAAGAAAATATTTTATTATAGTAGTTCTAATTCCCCTTAGTGGTAACAAACAGGCTTAGAAACTTAATCTGTTTTTTCAAGGCAAATTTTAACTTAGTTTATTGTCTCAATGAACTTGAACAGGACAAAAAAACAAAAATAAATTCAAGCAAGAGATAATCTGGAGTTTCAAAGTAACCTAGAGAATGTTCCCCATGACAGAATTAGGCATCAAAGCCCACATCCAACTTTAACATGTCAACCTCTTATTAGTTACATAGAGTCCAGAGGAAAGAAAGCCAGAATCATTCAGTTGTTTGGGTTGGAAGGGACCATCCTGTTCCCATCCCTCTGCAATGGGCAGGGAAGACTTCCACTAGATCAGGTTTCTCAAAGCCCCATCCAACCTGGCCTTGAACACTTCCAGGGATGGGACAGCCACAAGTTCTCAAGACAACTTGTTCCAGTGCCTTTGCCTTTTCCAAGTGGAACAATCCCAGTTCTCTCAGCCTCACTTCTGCTCTTCTACCTGCTCTGGTGTTCTCCTCTTTCTAGCAAAAGTCTAAGCTGCCCTAAGGCCATAACAGCTGGGAAGGTCTTGTGGTCTTCACCACCCATTGCCACCCACAGCCACCTTCCAGTGTCTCCAGACAACTTTCCACTGCACAGTATCTCTCTGTGGTGACAGCAGCTTTTGTGGCACACCTCTGTTTTAGCCCACCAAAATGTAGGCTGAGCAAAAGGTCACATGAAATCACAGTTCAGTGATTTGCAGTCTTCAAAGCTGAGTTTCACAGGCACAGGGAAAGGAGGTCACCAGCCATGTTTGCTGTGCTGATGAGCACAAACAAAAGTTTTTTCTGTAGGATTGTTAGGTCCTGTTTGCCGTACAAAGCACAAGATTTTGATTAAAAGATAAAGTTTTATAATCTCTATTTCCTCCAGTTTTCTGTCATCTCAAATAGTTCATGAATCTCTCTCATCTCTGGACTTTGGAATGAAATGAGATAGGAAATGCAAACTTCTCCAAATACCACTGCAAAAATCCATTCTTTCACTCAGTGTGACTTCTCCAGTCAAATCTTGCTTCTCCCTCTGACCCTGCTTCAGCACAACATAGCCTCCATCCCATCTATATTTGTCCTTCTTTATTCCCTCCTCTCTGTACAACCAGTTTATTCTACCAATCCCTTAAAGCTTCTTTTCTTCTTTCCAATTGTGTCATCCTACCTGGACCAATTCCCAGGCTAAAAAACCAACCAACCAAAACAACCAAACCTGAAACATGCTAATTTTTACAAGGGGAAAAAAAAAAAGCCTTCCACAAGCTGAAGGGAGGAAAAGAAACCAAACTAAACCACCACACAGGATTTCTTCTCACACAGAAAAGAATGAATGTTTAAATATTAAAAGAATGTTTAGGTGTGACTGTGATCTATGTGTGTTTTAAATAAAAATATAACAATGTGGACCAAATAATGAAGTACAATATTAAAACTATCAAGAAATACCCTGCTTTAATCTCTGCAGGTAGACAGCAGTGTAAGGGTGTAATCTGTTCACAAGATCAGCTATGCTTATATAGTACCTATAGCTTTGTTCTACGTGTGCTGGCAAAATTATTAAGTCATTAGCACAATTTATTCTACCACTGCTTCATATGCACACTGTTCCAAATAAAATGAGGCCTTGTAGTGACACTGTTGTTCTGCCAAAATAACTGTCCAGAGTAGGAGCGTTTGTCAACCATAGCAATCACAAATGAGATGTCCTTGGCCTGCAACTGTCAGTTATTCAGCAGAAGCAAGTAATTTAGATTTGATCTAATGGCATGGTTTTTTGAGGATTTTTTGGTAAAATATAAAATTATCAAGAGCCAAGCAAATAACCCAATAAATTAATTTTCATGACCAACATTCCAGCAAACGTGACAAAACTGTGTTTTGCCATTAGTTTATAAATGTGCCCCATACAGCTGTGTAGAGTGCTAGATATTAAGTCATAATATGATATTGCAGGTACCCAGAGATATGTTGATTCCAGAACAAAACAGTTTTGTTTTACAGAATCATTCCAAACCTACGCACTGTGCAGGACATTAAAATGTGATAGAGGCTTTGCTTGTGGGAGGCAAATATGACAATCATAAATCCTTGAAAAAAAAAACCCACTGGAAAACCATATTAATTTATATGCTCAGCAGACAAGAGAATTGAAAAATTGATGGAAAACAGTGGCTAAAAGGGACAGTGTTTTCCCATTTGGTTCTAGGGCATCATCTTAGATTTTTGGTAAACTGTAAGAGGATGTAACGTAAATATGTTTGGTTTGTGCCAGGCGTAATAAATTAGTGAGGAGTAACAGAAGCTTGAGAATTCTGTTAGCATCTTTATCCTAATTGGTTCATATATACATTTTAAACAAGTTTATTTTCCAGACATGAGCAAAGTCAGATGTGCAATGCTACAAGTTTATGACCTCAACATAAATTACTACACAGTAAATACTTTAGAAAGAATTGAAATAATGCATCCTGAGGCAATAATATGAAAACCATGAGTATATGCTTTTCAAGATTAATTCAAGGGGAAACTGGGTCAAGTAAGCTATTAATACAAGAGGCTATACCATGTGGCTAAATGTTTCCTTCCTATCTTAAAATATGGATGCTGTAGGCATCTCTGCAAGAAGCACAGAGGCAACAAAGTGCTACTGAAGCTGTAGCTACATGGCCAGCTGAATTTGGCATAAGTCTGAGCTGCTGCCAAAAGAGCAGCTCCCTTTCTTCCACCCTCCCAAGGCCCCTGCTCACCCTGCCCCTCTCTGCCCTCTCACTGGCACTGGGGTTCCAGAGACCATGTGACAGAGCTGGGTCTGATCCTGCTGATATCTAAATTGGCAAAAGAAAAAAGAAGTTCGTGTCCAGCTGGAAGTCCCATGATTCATCATAGCTGGGGAAGCACCGAGGGCCTCAGAGAAGAGCAGAATTTCCTCTTTCAGTGGCAACCCATGTGGGCTCCCTATACAGTGACATAGGGACCAGCTAGGGAATTTCTCCAGAGTTTTAACAACATTTGATTGGCTTCAGAAAAAAACAAACAAGACTGATCCATGAGTAGCTTCCATTAGGTCCCTGTCAGTGGCACCCCACATCTCTGATGGGTAAAATGCTTTTGTAGCTTGAGAAAAAACACTTTCTGCCCAAGTAGAGCAGTGTTTGTCAGTGGTAATATTCTGGGTTCATACCAGATCCTGTCTTTATTCATTTCCCTACAATGCCTTTCTGCTTCCTCTTCTTGTTGAAATATAAAAACCATCTAATTCTTTTAAATTGTTCTGCCCTTGTTCTCCTTCAGTGACCAGGCTGTAGGGTACTAATCCTTCAGGGAAGTACAGCATTCATTTAATTTTAACTGAAACTGTATATTAGAGTAGCCAAATATGTTGAGCTTCCTTCTGCCACTTGAAAACCTTCCAGAAAAGTGGAATAAGTCTTGTGAATGTGGCTTCTTAGTGTGGGTTTGTTTGTTTTATAATGAATTAACTTATATCCAGAGAGCTGGTGCAAAAAAAGAGATCAGTAAACCAAAAAAAAAAAAAAAAAGCTCAAAACAGAGCAGGTCAGTTACAGAACAGAAAACATACTTTGCCATTTTATGTCAAGAAGTGACATGTAATATTCACTTACGTATCATAATACCTAATTATTTTCTGTATTTCTTATGGTGTCACTGTTTTTTAGTTGGGATAAAGGGAAGAACAATCTGCATAGGAGGGAAGAGGTGTCCCAACCTTGGAGTTTGTTTCCAGGCAAATTCACATGCTTAGCATTGGAAACCTAGGGTGGGTTCCTTCAATATGCAGAGCTCCCAATCACCCCAAAGTACTTTCAACTGTTCACTTTCACGCTAGGCATGGTTTCTGTCAAGGCTGTATTATCCCTTTACATGCTACATTTTTTATTTACTCAGTGAATATTAGTACTTACCAGTACAAGGAGGACTGATAGCTGTTTTGTAAAGATTATGTAGAGGACAAATGAAGATGAAAAATATAATCAATGTTTAGCCTATCTGTGTTTCTGTGTGTACCATGTAAACACACACCTGCTCTAACTATGGGGTTTGCCTTTAGCCAAAATAATGGATGATTCAAAAGTGAGCAGAATAGGATGTTTGAGACTTTACAAAATCAACACTCTTGTCAAGATGAACATAAACTATTGTCATTTCCCCTTGTGCATCCCCCAAACACAGGTGAAAACAATTCCTTGTTCCTTTTTCCTCTCAGAGAGGTAGCTGTAATTGACTTCTCCCGATAAGCAAACCTCTTTGAACTTTTCTTCACAGCTTTGAGATAGCTTTACAGATAAAGATCAAAGGCTCAGTGCCTTGAGTGGATGGTTTGGTGCCACAGGTTACCACCTCCAGCTCCAAACTTCCGCTTCTTCCACCAAGAAAGCTATTGTAGGGGATGGATAAAACCCCAGAGGGGATGAGGGGCTGTAAGGCTCTACCTTGGACCAGTAGCTACTGAAGTGATTCATCTGACTGCACCTCAAGGATTCAGCTGTCTCTCTTACAGGTTTTTATGCATTTTACACATATCACATATCACCAGCTCCGACCCAGGTGGCTGATTCCACCTGGCATTTCCTTGCAAAGGACTCCCACTCCTGCAGTTCCAGGTAGCATGTGATGTAAGAGAGCATGCATGCGGAGATCTGAAGCACCTGAAGGACATCTAATGAGGAATTAGATGTTTTCAATATTTGGTATTTCTTTTTGCTTTCTACTGAGGAATTAGAAATTAAGTGGAAGGGGGTAGAGTTGTTTTATAATATTTAAATGCATTGTCTTTGAGGCACAAAACTGACAAATAATATGAAAATACATCTTAGGAAGACACCCAGTTCACCAAAATCTGTGTTCTTTCACAAAGACTGTGGCACAAGCATTACTTTCATGGAAGCCTGGCATAGGAAAGGTGGTCCTTTTCTAGTTTAATTCAGTTTGAGAAGATATTTCAACATAGGAGCTTTATGCTTTTCAAAATCTTAAGTGGTACTTTTACAAATCTCCTTCTGGGCAAGCAGGTTCTCCCCCCAGAAGGAAGCAGGACTCTTCCCCATTGTCCAGAAACAATAACTTTCTTAATTTGGTCACCTGCATAGCTGTTTATAAAACTCAAGGGTAATAGAAACACAAAACAAAGACCAGCTGGGGAGAAGGTGGTGGAATAATTGTGCTGTGAGAAGCTATAAAGGAGGGATCTGGGCATAATATTCTTTCTTTGGTATCATATTTTATTGTGGGGGAGGTTTTAATTAACAGAGGTAGCTGTAATAATTTTTAGTTTCCTGCTCTTTGAGTTTTGGCCTTTATCTTCTAATAACTTAGCTTTTATTCTCCAAATTTTGTTACATTCTTCCTTACTTTCTGTTTTGTGGTTCTTTCCTGTAAAACTTTATAGCTGAGGCAAGTGGGTATTTCTGGAGATTTTTTGTTTTAAGTCTAAATTAGCACTTACTAAATCCCATTCTAGGTTTCTAATCCCAAGTATTTAAATTTGCCTGAAAAAGAACCCAAACAAACAAAAACTCTGAAAAACAACCATTTTTTGTTTTAACGTGATCTGCCTTTCTAAAGCTAAAAGTGTAGCTAAAAGTGAGTGCTACACCTACCCACAGTCTTACTTTAAGTGAATGGATGTAGTAATCTTCAGAAAATGTGACTTTCTAGGCACAGAACTACAGTTTGTCCTGTCAGTGAAAAACAGATGTACCCAAAAAGGTATAAGAACTTCAACTGGCATGGAAATTGTCTGATTTACAGTGTGTTTATTTTTAAAATTATTTTTACTATTTTTAAATCAAGTTAAAGACCTAACTGATGTGAGGAGGGGGAGAAGGAAAATACAGGTCCCTGAATGTGTCAATATTGTTTATATTGTTTATAAAGCTGCCCTAGCAAACCTGTCAATATATTATGTTCAATATTCTGCTCTTCTTTAACTAAAGAAACTGGTTTGTGAATACTGATGGGGATTTTTCAAGAGGCAAAACAGGTAATTCAGACAGTCCAGTAAAGATCAGAAATGTAAGAAGGGGAAAAAATGAAAGGATGAAAATTTTCATCCCCCAGATAAACAGAAATAGGTATGTTTGTAATATATAAAAAAATTTTGTAAATAATTTAAAATTAGGAGTTTTTTTGCTACCACTCCTCACTGATGCTGCAGTCACCCCTGTTTCCAAACACATGAGCAGGACCCCTCTCAGCTACAGGTGCTCACAGCCAGACACCCTGAAGCAATTGTGTCCCTCTGCCCACTCCAGAGACCCTGCAAAATACTCTTGCAATGGGCTGTCACTCCCCACGTGACACAGGCACAGAAAAACCTCTGACAGCCAGCTGCACTGAAGGGGCATATACTGGGTTTGCTGTGCACAAGTGGATGCACTCCTGCACACAGGAGATCCCTCCCTGTTTCCAGGAGCAGGGACAGGTCATGGCCACAGGGGAGCCACTCATGCTGACTGCACTGAGCCTTAGTACACCAATCTACAGGATATGTATTGGTAAATGTCTTCACAGATTTATAATACCCATAAATACAATTTCTCAAAAACTGCTGTAAATGCTGAGAGAATTCCATATTACACAAATCTGTCTGAAATGAAGACAGACTTCTCTTTCTCAAGTCTAGGGACTCTGTACCTCATCTCACATCTGAATTGAAAACTTGTTACACACTTTATTCTTCATTTTTCTCTTTAAAAGCTATTTTACCTTTGGAGAGCCTTTTTAGGATAGTGTGTATGCAAAAGAGCCAAAGGCTTCCAGGTGATGCTCGAAGGTGGGGATGTGTCATGGCCAGGTCTGCCCATCATCCTCAGTTCATCACATATTCCTCGTAAGCTGAACTGTGACCAGATCAAAGAGAGGTTGGGTTTGTTTCATTTTATCTCCAGGCAGCTCTGCCAGACCTTGAGTGCAGCAAGGTATTTCATCACACAGCAAATCCTTTTTTCAGGTTGTATGGTATTTACAATGGTAAAACTTCCACCTTCCACAGCTAGTGAGCCTTTGTCGTTAGATCCGATAATTCTGAATTACTGGGGCGTTTAGCTACAAAAATAGCAACACAGGGCTAAAAAGTGTTTTGATTTAGGTTTCTGTCTTTTTTTGTTACTCCTTCCAACATGTAGAATTCCTAATGAATTTTTAAGAAACCTAAAACTTTTTAGAAGCATCTACAGCCAAGACTTCCAAACTTACTGTCTGCAGAGCTTTGAAAATCTATTGTGTGCCATGAGATCCTGATCAAAGGGTCCCATCCAGTCTATACAAGTTACAATTAAAATGGATCTCAAAATATCTATTGCTGAAATGTATTTTCAAAAATTAGCAGTAACACAGACTGCACCTTTATCTGCAAACCTAATTTTGCATAAAAAGATCCCAAGCAGGTTTAATGAAGAGTTGGAGCTTGTAGTTAAAGAAGTAACTTTAAGTTTTACCTCTTGATTATCTTTAATTATATGCAATGCAAACTGAGACAAGCATTACTCATTATTTTTATTTACAGTACTAGCTGATGGAGGTCCTTGAGTATTTCTAAGATCTGCTCATCTACCCAAGAGAACACTAGAGAGCAAACATTAGTTGGTAATGAGCTCCTGACTCAGATGTGTTGTGAAGAAGGAGGTTGTAGTTACATACCTGGCACAAGGGCTGCCTACACCAGGCCATGGGAGCCCCCATTTCCTGGGCTCTCTCAGGCCTGCTGCTCTGGTAAGGTCCTCTCACAACAAACCCCTTTACATGGAGTATAATCAAGTATTTGAGAGCCATTCAGCAAGTATTTTAGTGCTAGTCAGATACATAGATTCAGTCAAAACTTTAGGTGTATATCTGCCCTTCTGTGCTTCACTTTCCTCATTGCTCTGGAATGGCCTTTGGGCTTGGGATTGAGTGCCTTAAGATTTGGAGAATCCTCTTGCCACAGACTTTTCTATCTGCCTCTCCTCTTCTGTCTCTCTAAGATCACAGATCAGACAGACAGCTCTTTCTAAAACTTTGCAGTTGTTGCCTTCTATATGGCCTGGCACGACAAGAAATTTCAGCCTCCAGCTAACTGGACAGACTGGTTTTTGCAGCTCATTCAACTCTGCGGGTCAGAGGGGATTCCACTTGAACTGGAGATCAGCTGTGCTTGATTACTTCCTACACTTCCCACTTTGTGCACTTATCTGCTTACTCTCAGAGGCTTCAGACAAGTTCAGTTCTCCAGAGGCAACAAACAAGTATTTTAACAACTCCTGTAAGAGTTTGTTTGTAGCTTTAAAAACTGAAAAAAATCACACTAATGCATATTAGGTACTCTCTAGTTTATCAAAGTTGTAATTAGAAATCTAAATGCCTCCAGAAAAGAACAAGGAATAAGAAACACAGATTTTTTAAGAAATTTGACAATGCAAAAAAGGGGAATGTTTTCATTTCAGTCCATCTGCATGGAAAAAATATCATAATAGCACCAGTACATGTGATTTCCTAATTTAAATGCACCATTTTAAATAGAAATATGTAATAAAATAATCTTTTAAACTATAGCCTTATTCAAGACTCATAGAATATCCATGATGCTCTAATCAATTCACCTAAATAGGATCAAATTAAATACAAATGCAGCTACTTGTACTTACCAATTTTGTGTTAGATCTTATTTGTATGTATGTGTGAAGATTTTTTAGCAAATAAATGACAATATAGAATAAAACCAGTAATGTGAAAAAGCCCATCTTTTTTCAAAGAAAAGTAATAATTTTGTTAAAGATGTAAAGATATTAGTGTCATTGATGGGCAATAACCAATATTCAGATAGCAATCTACAATTAGATTTTTGTTGGTGAATCCTATCTCTGACAAACAACAAAAGAAATGTAACTGATGCTGACATCCATCCCTAATTGAAGTCTGGCAAGCCTTTTTGAAAGAAATACAAACACAACCATTCTCCCCAAACTAGAACTAAACCATTCAGATCTCCTCTCATTCTTTTCATTCCTCATTACTTTTCATTTATAGACACTGCCAGGTGCCAGCTGGGGCACAGCACAGAAACAGCAAACTGCAGATGATGGCTATTTCTGATGTTTCAAGCAGAACCAGAAGCTGAATCTGTTAAGAAAAAAACCCCAACAAATACAACAGAAAAGCAGAAGTTCTTCTGAGCTTTTCAGCTCAGATTTAATGTATCTGGTTAGTTTAGAAAATAATCCAAGCTGCTCTTATAGGTGTGGTACATGTTGTTGGAAATTTTGGAGCATTTTGCTGTACACCTTGTTTCTCACAAGTATAATTCATTTCTTTATTTTAGCAGGTAACACTGTATCATTTTGCTGTAAATTAATTGAGTTTTCAGCAGGAGTTGTGCTTGTGAATTATTTGTCCATTATTCTCATTATATTTAGGTGTCCCATCTATGCCCATCTATGGGCATCACCACTGTAGTTCTGCAGTGTTGTAAAGTCAGTTCTAGATAAAATGTTAACATTTAAATATTCTAAACTATTAATTTAGGCAAGGATTTAATTTTTCCTGATGCGCTTACTCTTAAATTGATTGTTTATACCATACTTAATTATATTTAGAAGAAGGATAACACAAATAATGCTAAAGAGCTCTCAGGAAGAAAAACTTCATACACAAATGATTTAACAATTAAACTACTTATTGAAGATATATTGAGCATATTTTTCTTAATTTATGTTAATGGCTGTTCAACCACTTAGTAATTTAATGCTAGCTTTGTTTAATATCTTACAGGAAGCTTCAAAAGATGGTGCATGACATCAAGAAAAATGAAACTGGGATAATAAACAAGTTCAAAAAGTAAGTTTGCAATGCCAATCCCCAGTTTTATCAATGTGGGGAGTTTGGATTGGGAGCACAGTGGTGTGTAGTACATTTGTGATGGGACTATGTTGTTCCAGAGGGAGGTGCATGGAAGGAGCTTCAGTTCAGACTGCAACCTGCAGAATTGTCATCAGAGTTAAGACTATCCTAAAGGAGTTGCAGAACTGGAGTCCAATGATAGGTTGTGTTTGTAGCCTTGAAAAAACAAAACAGTACTTGAGTGAAGAGACCTTTTTTTTTTTTTTGAATGTTGGCTGGGAATGGTCATTGCTTATTGTTTGCATGTGTGCCTTTCTCCTTAGGCAACTGTTTAGGCTTCCTGCTGCAATTAAGGTGAATTTGAGCTCCACCTTGAACCAACTGGTCAGACATCATACTTAAAATTCCCATAAAAATGCTAAGTTCTCTTGTGTTTCATTCTCATGAAACAAAATCCAGCATTACCTGGCACCCATATTCTAGTAAGACGTGCTGAACGACATACAGATTGTGTCACATGCATGAAAGCATCATAAAATATTCATATGTATTTATACATAGAAAGAAATTCCAGTAATTTTGCATCCTTGTCAAATGAATACACTATTCACTGTTTCCAGTCAAACATCTATTTAAAGCAATTAGCTATTTAGCACACTTTTCTTAATGCAGCAGCTCATTTGCATTGAAATTCCATTTGGATGTGAGTTTCTCATTCAGATGTGTTTCTTTACATGGGTCACTGGCAACAAAAGTATTAAGTACTTTTAGAAGTTAATTACAACACTCTAGCTGCTGTGTTTCCAGGACAACCATATTAAATTCTGGAAATACAACTTTTGTACATAAAAGACACATGGAAACGTTGTTTTAAATGGTTTTTGAAGAGCGACCATGATGGCACAGTTGAAGGGAAAGAGATAATTCTCCCTATATACAAACCCATCAGTCAGCTATTGGCAGGAGCAGTAGGGCCCTGCCTGGTTTGGCTATACAAGAGCTCTGGAAAGCCAAGCTGGCTCAGCTCTTGCCCCTGATGCCAGCCCAGGCAAGGCTGGTGTTTGTGGGGCAGCTGCTGGACCTGCCAGAGGAGGGGGATACCCTCCTAGGAGCAGCAGGGCTGCCCAGCTCCCCTGTTCCCCAGGCAGGAGGAGTAATTTTGGCCTCCAAACCCTCCTTTGTGCTCTCATTTCCACAGCTGTGTTTCTGCCCACAGACCCTGAGCAGGCTCTGATGGTAAAACACCTGATATATCAGATTTTTGTGGTAATTTTTTCCTTTACTCATCCTCTTTCACTCTTAAGATTGCTGCAGTTCGCAGTTAATCACAGTTGCTACACTTATTTTCATGCAAGCACAAAAGGAGATTTTCCCATAAAATAGCCTTCTTTCAACTACTTGGGGTTTAAAGTTAATTTACGTTTTTGGTTTTAACATGGTGACCACCGTGTTCACCTCCCACCTACAAAAAACTGGTTTTCATCTGGGACCTGCTCATAGGGAAGAGCTGCTAGGCTATCCGAGGCTCTTGGTGGGGTTTTGGAGGGGAGGGGGTTAAAGAGGGCTTCTTATAGTTGTTGCTTTTTAATAAAGGGTGGCGTCCTACTTCACAATAGTTGTTTAATTGTAATTAATAACGTTCCATGGACTCAGTTCAAAAGCCTCAGAGAGGAAAGATGACAGAAGCATCTGAGGTTTATCATTTGAGGCTACAAATTATCTCCCATAGTTGCCTGAACATGAATTCTGTTGTTAATCTGTGTGCCCTTCTTAGAGAGGAAGAACAGAAAAGGGAGAAGTAACGTGAGCCAAATGTAGCAAAAGCTGAGAAGGCCGTCATTAAGTGTCAAAGATTGCTGCTATAGCACTGCAATTCTTTGATGCACTCAAGATGAATATATATATATAAAAGAGCAGACTCATAAAAATCAAAGTATGACTGCAGCACAAAGTTCACATGTCAGCTCTCTCAGTTATAAGAACACAAATTGAGGTATAAAAACATAATAATCTTCCTGGATGTTACTGTGATTCATCGGAGTCATAATAATCTTTTTTGCAGTTCTGAAGATCAGAAATTTAGGTTTTAAAAATTGAAGAGTTTCTAATATTTGCACATGACTTCAGAGTTCAAGTCTTGAACCTGGCACATAATGAGACTTGCAATAAAAGCATGAGTTGACAACACTGATAAGGATATGTACAAGAGGTGCTAAGCTTTACAGAATTAGAGCTGGCTCTGTTTCTCACTATGCAACCTTTGGGGGCTTTTTGTTTGATTGTAGATGCTTTCTCTAAAACATGGTTATCCAGTTGATCACTACTTCCATTTCAGTTAAAGGATTATTTTATTAAATGTCAAGGTTCTAAACATGACTGAAGCAAGAAAAGTTTTGTTTAAAATGGGCTTTGTGTAGCATAGATTCATCCATGTGCTGGGAAAGAAAAATCAAACCTATTATAAGTAGAAATAATTGTTGAGAATTCAAATAGTATACTTTCTTATCTGAAGTCTAAAGTTATCACCCAGATGTACGTTGTAAGCCTCTGCTACTCAAATTGAAAGAATTATCAAATACTCGTGAAATACATTAGACTTATTAGCAGTATTTGTTAAAACACTTCTGAAATCTGGATTGGCTCTTGATTATGCAGAAATGAAACAGGTCTTACATCAAGACTTTTGCTCTCCAGTCTAGTTCATCTCTGGGGTGCAGGTGGAGAGGAATTCATCTACTGTCCATGCATATCTTTAAAGGTCTGTGGAAAGTAGGCTGAACAGTCCTGGTAACAGGAAAGAAATAGACAGGTTGTTTTTTCATTGCTTAAAAGTTCCTGTTTGTTCTCCATTCCAACTCACGGTTTTCTGGCAGTAAAAATATTGTCCACTGCAGAATAGCTGTCACCTGCGTGCCCTTAATCCCATGCAAAACTGTTTACAGCCCTGAGTCCCAGCTGCTGTGCAGATCACAGTGACAAGGAGGATTATGTACTCAGGTGTAGAAGCAATGAGTGTAGCCAGCACTGTATAAACAAGGAGAGCTGGGGGCATTTTTTTTGTTGTTGTTTCGCATCCTTAGTAGTACAGAACAGGGGAGCAGAGAAATCATAGGTTTCATGATGTAGGATGGTTGCCTATGCTTGAAACATGCTGCAAAGACATAGCACTCATGTGTCCATCATAAGCTTTAAGCCTCTAGGCTTTGTTCAGTGGAATCCTGGCTCCACTGAAGTTGGTGTTAAAAGTCACACTGCATGTACAGCAAAGTCAGGACTTCACCTAAAGTATTGGTACGTGCTGACCTATACTGTGTTGAATAAGAAACAAGTTCAGTTTATTTGTTCTTGAACAATTTGTTGTTCAATTACAACTTTATTTGTTGTAATATCACATCCTTCAGAAATTGTGCACTTGTACTCATGTTTCTGAGTGCACACCTTCCAAATATGTCCATTTCTTGAACGTTTGCCATGTCACCTGAAAAATGGAATGAAGGTGCTTCACCCAGCTTTATAGTTGGGTACACCTTTGCTTCAGATTTGTGTGGTCCATTTTTCTATACCATTTTTAATTGAGGCAGTAACTGTAGGCAGAAAAAGAGTTGTTGTGTCACTAAATGTCTCTTTGACCTGTATAGCTTCAGCTAAAAGACATTCACGATCAGACCCGTGGGAGAGGGAAAAGTGGTATTTTATGAACCAAACAGTGAGAGAAAGTGCCAAAATCAAGCTGTACCACACTTAGAAAAAGAAAACAGGAAAAAGTATAATACCTATTTTTTACTGTTATGCTGAAGAAACATGAAAATTACTGTGTAGCTGAATAGAATGTTTTGAGTGTCAGGACTTTTATTACTATAACTGCCATAGCACATTGTAAGAATATGTGTGAAAGAGTAGTAATAACACTTTCAAAAAAAAAATCCCTTTCAGTTTAATTTTATCTTCTACACTTGCTGCATAATTCCAAATCTGTAATAAACTATTCCACTAGGTCATGAGAACACAGAAAAGTTTATCTGTTCTCATCACACCTTTTGGACCACTGAAAGTGTTTCTGGCAAAGTTCAATTAATTTATTGTGTAATCGCAAGTGTGATGATCTAGTGCATGTAAAGCTAATACATACTATAAATACTCATCCCAGAAAAATGTGTCAATATAATTTTTGTAAGAACTATTATGTTAAAATGGTCCCTAAGAAGGGAGTGGACTTTGTCCACAGACTTAACAATACAAAAAAGCAAAGGATTTTTGAAAACAAAGTGTTTTCAGGCATATCTTAAATGCTGGGGGGAGTGAGCAGAAACACCAGTAGGGAAATACACCTGTGGGAAAATTTAAGTGCTATGTGTGAAGGACTACTACTAATATGTATGTTTGGTTGTTTTTCTGCGTGTGGCCTGTAAAAACAAGTGTTGCTAGAGCAAAACACCCAGACCTCTGCTGCAGTTTGTTTTAAAATTCTTCACTTAATGCAGGAAAACAAAAATGTGCTACAAATTTGAATGTAATTAATATTTGCAGTTCCTACAGGACCATATGTGTTAGAAAAGTTAATTACACACCTAAATATTTTGTTGGATCAAGCTCAGCATATTATAGGGGTAAATCTTGGAATACATTGCTATAAAATTGAATAATTTATTCTCTTAAAAATTGTTCTGAATTTCTGTACCCTGCATTCTATTCCTGTGTGAGAAGCATCTATAACCCATTATATGAAATGTCTCAAGTGCTACCTGGTTATTTGTTGAAGCTCCAATATATGTACTAGGATTAAATACATTTAAATGTGCATGCTCAGTTGGATGGCATTTGATTCTTCCAGTCCCTTCTCATTAACTTCAGGGAACAGGACAGATTCAATTGCCATTCTGCAAGGAACTGTGTGGACGATGAGGTCAGAGTCTGCAGTGGCTGGGTAGCCACACCTTGGCATAGGATTGTGTCTTTTGAGCTTGTGTTGTGGTTTGCACATTGGGGAGAGTTCTGGCTCCTGTAAAGTGAAGCTCCAGCTGACTTCAAAATACCCTGGATTCCAGTTCTGGCACTCAGAAAAACATACCAGTAGTGTGAAAACTACTCTTTAAGTGGATTTGAATTTTACAATAAATAGCATATTTGAAAAGATTCTAGCAAATGTAGAGGTGGCCGTGAACTCTTTCAGCTCTGTGACAGAAACATTATTTCTTTTCTTCTATTGATATTCAGGTTCCAAAATGAACAAGTGGCCTTAATTTGCAAAACTGGGAAAGATACTTGGGATCGGTATGCTATTCCATAGCTGCACCATAGCATGATAGGCTGCTTAGACACAGACCTCTGTTCTGTACCTCGTGTGCTTTCACTATAACGTATTGACATTTTCTGCCAGGGCCACTGCCAGGATTTACAGGCCCTGGTACCAAGGGTGGAAGATTTCTGCTTAGCAGCTTAGAAGTGTGTGATATTGCTTAAGCCCTGTACTTTATACCATGACCCAGACAGCCTCTTACTGTCGCTGTAGTTCCACTGTTTTCTGAGTCTTCACCATTTCTGAACAGCTCATGGTAGGCATGTTGCAAAATACATCAAGACATCTTGGTCTCCCCTTCCTAAGATGTGAGATGAGGCCTGGCAGTGGCTCTGGGATTTTCTTTCTAACATGGCTGTGCTAACCTGGATAGAAGACCAGCACAGAGCTGTTGAGAATGCTTTTTAATTTACTGTTTGTACACTAGGTTACATTATGCTTCAGGAAGTTAAAACCTCTGAGGAGACAGCTATCCATCATTAATGTTGTTAGTCGTGAACAAAGCAGGTTAACATTGCAAAAATAATCTTCCTGGTTTGCTTTTTATTTGGTTTGGGGAGGTTGGGCTTTTTTGAGTTCTAGCAATGCCCGCACCATTTATTCATTGATTCATGCATGTGCATGGGGTGGTTTTGGTGACTATCTGAAAAACAGAATTCCATTAATTCAAGTCAGAAGTAGACAAAGAATTTCTCAAAACAGACAGGAAAATTTGTTAGTTGATGTGGTAGTGCCAGTATGCTACCACCCTGAGTGATACCTGAACAATGATACCTAGGCAGCAAGCTCAGGACTTAAATATTGAGTGTCAAATTCTTGTGGCAAAGCAACATTTGTAAACAATATTGCTCAGAGATTCAAAAAAAAAAAAAAAATTAAAATTCTTGGGGGTTTTAAAAAATATTTGCATATTTTTGCAAATGAATTTGTTAGGACCTGTCTGAAGAATGAGTGAAGTCGTTAGTTTAGTGGACAAAGCTTCAGGTCCATGGTGAGATCTCATCAGTACTCCAAGGAAGCTGTCTGACAATGTTCAAAAGTCACTTGAAAGAATAATTTTAATGTCATTAATTAACTTAACATTTTATCTGGCTACTAAAAACAATGGGTTGTCATTTTTGCCCTCTGCAGAGGCATCAGTCTGGCCTGTGATGTCACACGTGCACTGTTCATCTTGACTTTAAATCCAAATTCTTCTCTTTCATTACAGGGTAGTGAGATAATTAAACTGACTGTAATTCAATGTCTTCTTTGGACAGCTGCAAGTTAGTAAGGAGGAGTATACATGAATACACATATATACACATATATATGTGTTTACACATGTGTATACTTCTGCTTGCTGGATATATATAGATGCACATACATATGAATCTACCTATAAAGCCAAAAAGATCATTTCAGTATTTCTACAAATTGTCTTTTGATTCACTTGGTAGGTGATGCCATTGTAACAGTTTTTTACCAAAAAAGCAACATTACATCATAAAATAATAAAAAGTAGAATCTTTCACTGAGAGGCCTGGTATACATTTAAATATTACTCATCAAATAAAGTGCATGCAAAATTATAGTTCTAAAAATACAAATGGAGAGTGCTCTGCCACTTTATTATTCCATAATCTTAATAAAGCCTCTGTGAACCTGAATAGATTCTCATCTTCCAATAGATCATCATTTATCTCTGCCCCCTATCTTATCTCTTCCTGGAAATGAAGAAGACAGGGGGTGAGCAAGGAAGCTGTCCTTTCAATGTATGTTCTTAATGAAAAAAAAATATTAAAATCTCAGATTCTATTTTATTATTTTATCAGTTTCTAGCTTTTCAAAGCATTCTTCTACAGCTATTTCCTAAGCATCTGTGATGGTAATCTGTATTTCTTTAGCTGCAGGTATCTTTTGTTATCAGCTTTTTTATGTGTCTGGCTAATGCTCCCTTCTAGTGAAGGTTACTTTTGAGATCGTAAATGTAATAATTCTAATTTACAGGCTTAAAAAAAAGCCACCACCAAGTCTACCACAAAGGGATTATGCTTCAGGTAAGGCTGTATTAATGTAAATTTAAACTGTATGTCTGTGTTAATTTGCTATCTATATGCCTAACAGTATTTCAGTTATACATTGCCTCATAATTTGTTTTTTAATTAGAGAACAGGATACCATTATCAACAACTCTGAAGGTAGTTCACACCTCTGAAATGAAAAGCAAGAAAAAATGATGAATTGTGCTAGCATAAAGAGTAGCAAGTAACCACCCTTTCAAAACCAGTCTTAAACAGAGTTCTGTATCTAGGCTGCTGTAAAAATGGAGGAGAATTTGCATCCAGTCCCTCCTTACAGAAACTTTGAAAGTAATATGGAAGACATTGAACAAATGCATCATTACAGATTTAAAATCTTAATACTGTTAATGTAATGATGGCATCATGAATTATCTTAAAGGTAGACCTCTATTTGCTTATCATACAGCACTGCCCACAAACTAGTTCGTGGCTATTTTTGCAAGTTAACAGCCATCTTGTTAAGATAAGAATAGAAAAAAGCAGGACAGAGTTTGGAAGTTACCAGGTAACTGGTAACTGGTTCCCTGTTTAACATAAACACTTGTAATTAGTGTGCTGTCTTGGCACTTCAACCAACAAGAAGGTACAGGGCCCAGAGGTCAGCAAGAGTTCCATTGTCTAGAAATTGTCACCCCTACTTAAAAAAGAGATGCATTAGCAGGACATTGTGGGTATGCTCTGCTGTTCAGACCATGTGCAGTTTGTGTCTTTTTCTAATGCTTTTCCAATAGTTCTGAAATAATTTGTCAAAAATAAGCAAGAATACATTTAATTTACCATTCTGTCCAAAATAATTTGTCAAAAATAAGCAAGAATACATTTAATTTACCATTCTGTCCAAACCAGATGTATTGCTCAGAACTGTTTGGAAATTTTGCTCACTGTTTTTTAACTGAATATGTTAAGTATAGATTGAAAAACCAATCTAAGAGAAACATTTGTATTCACTATTACATCTCCTTAAATAACTCCTGTGTTTGGTTTAGAACATGCAGATAATGAAGAGGAACAATGGTCAGATGATTTTGTAAGTACATATTTTGTGCTAGCAGAGGTTACTGTGGCAACAAGTTAGCACAAGAAATAATAAAAGATTCTTTTTAAATCATCTACTTGTGGTTGAACTAAATAATATTGAAATTTATGTAATTTTTTATATCATTTTAGTTCACAAGTAGCCACTGGTTTTTAGCTGCCTCAATTTTTTACATTCAACTTACAAGTACTTTCAGAAGCAGAGTCTTCTGAAAGAGAATGGTAGCCATGAACACTAAGGTTTTTGGATAAGTAAGCACATGGCATCAATTTGAGGGACTTCCTAAACTGAACAACAATTTCAGAAATCAGTAAGAGGTTTTATTTGGGGCAGGAAGGGTGGGAGGGGTGAGGAGAGGAAAGCCACTTCTTACTAAAAATGAAAACTTCTGCAAAGATTTTAGAAAACATTATGATGAAGCAATTCATGGCTGTTAGCCATGTAAAGTAGTGGTGCAACTGTCAGCCTGAAGTGACCAGTTTCCTTTTGGAGTCAGATCTTGAGTAAGGGAGAGGAAGTGACAACACACACATCAAGAGTCACAGCTGGATCTAGAAAGAACTGTCCTGGGAAGGGAAACAAGCTATGGATCCATAACTTGAAGACTGAGCTCTTGAGGTGAAAGGACTCCTTGAAGATAGCAAGAAGACAGGGAGCTCCTGGGAGGAGGCAGGAGTGCCTCTTTGCAAGAGGAAGTGCTAAAAGGGAATATGATGTGTCTGTTCAAGGGTACATTGTTGTAAATTTGTTATCATACTCCTGCAAGGATATTTGTGTTATAGATTGCTATGAGATGAGAAATGGGAAGTTCTGTCTTTCTAGGACAGCGATTATGAAAATCCAGATGACCACTCTGACTCTGAGATGTACGTGGTCCCCAATGAAGAGAATCCTGATGACAGCTATGAGCCACCTCCAAGTGAGAAGGAGAAAAAGAAGATTCCCTCTGCATTCCCTGTTTCTAGGGGTGAATATGCAGGTAGTTATGGAATAATTAACTATGTCACCTTGATAATTGCTTTTTGATCAGTACCGGAAAAGAGGCCTCAAATGCATTAATCTATTCTTTCTCAAGAGTTTGCTTTTAATTCTGAAACTCAGATCTTAAGCATTCAGGATTATGAACTTTTTTTTTTATTACAGCATGAAACAGGTTAGTATTGCCAGTAGTGATGTTTGTAATTTTAATATAATGTGTCCTAGAGACTTTGATAGACATCTACTAATGACAAAATTCAAGCAAAGGTATGGGAGATACTATTAACTTGGGGCTCCAAATTAATCCACATATATTGATGCAGAAGTTCCTTTTCAAGTGAGACACGTAAGACTAGACAGGTCCCTTCTTAATCTTCTCTGTTTCTCCAATCATTATTCCCAAAGCAGTAAAACAGTAGCCCAAATACTCACTCCTTATTGTCCTTCAAAATTAGTACTAAGGATGATAAATATCCTGAAAAACAGGATTGAGATTTTATTTACATCAGTCCAGTATAAAGGGATTCTTTTCTTCCTTATTTGATTCTTTTCAATCATGGATAGGTTGCATTGAAGTGAATGAAAGTTAGCTTCAGTTAGATGAAGATTAGAGACGTGGAAAAAAGAAACACTGACATGATGCCTGCTTTTATTTTTGTATACCAGACTGTTACTGGTAGTAGAATATTCATCAAAGTGTTAAAATACCACATATGTACTCATAGAATTTTATCAGCCCTTCACCTGTGTGTTCTTTGAAAAGGGAAGGAGTTGTTAAAATGACACCCCAGAGAACCTGGCACAATTCATGTTCCAGTCCCACCCAGTGTTGTTTTTCTCATATGTCTTACGTGAGAAACTAGACCACCCAGCCACCACCTTTTCCCCAAGGAGTTAATCATTTGTTCATACACCAGTCAGTGTCTAGGCACCCTCTGCAGCCTGATACAGAGGGCTAGGCTGCTACCCTGAGCAGTGAAATAGGACCTGTTTACACACAGGTCTCAACAGCAGGTCCAGCTATGCTCAGGTCTGCTGCTTGACCTGTGCTGCAGCCACAGCAAGGACTTTTGCACAAGCAGTAGGAGAAAGTGCAGAGACTAATGTGTAATTTTTACTGAAATTGTTGTTTTCTACCAAATAAAAAGACAATCGCACCAGTCACCAGCAGCCTCCTCCCATCAACAAACCTCTCCCAAGTACACCCAGTCCAGCCATGTCCAGACCAAAGAAACCATGTGTGCCATCCATGCCATTGCCATCTCCTGCTGCAAAACCAAAAGTGCCACCAAAGCCTAAGGAGTGCAATGATGATGAGGTAAAGTTTACAGATATACTTGTTTTAATTGTGTAAATGTCACAACAATGCCATGGTCTGGTCCCTTTCTTAGCCTCTATAGTACAAATCATTTCTACATCACTAACAGTGACCTGCAAGTACCATACTGATTCCTAGGGGATATATGCCTGCTCTGAGTATCAAGGAGGCTATTTAGACCCTGGGATAGCTCCTGAACATCCATAACAAGCTGCAACAGGGAGAGAGTTGTCATGCATTCTGCTCTGGGAGCAAAGGGAAGGGAGGGCTTCCACACACCAGTGGAATAGCTTTGTAAAGGGTTTTCAGTCTTTGGGATTCCCTTCCACATAGGATAATAAATGTCTGAAATAGGAGTCTGTGAAATGGCAACTATTGTAAACTGCTGCCAGTGCTTCAATCCCAACAGTTTGTTGACATGATGTTTAACTGATAGATTTTTTTTGTCATGCATTTCTCATAGGATAACTACATTGTGCCAGTGGACAATGATGATGATAACTATATTGAGCCCACAGAAAGCAGCATGTCACTACCTACAAGATGTGAGTTTTAGTCATTTAAGCTTATAATTATTGCTTTATTAGGAATAATAGTGAAAAAACTGGGTCAAATTAATGTCTGTTTCTAGGGTTCAAAGAATGGAGATGCAGCTATTAAAGAGATCACAGCCTGCAAAAAGGCAGTTGGCTCCTTTGGCTTATGACAAAGGAAAGGAAAATTACTTTTGACTTTATTGGAAGACATGTTTAATTCCTGCCTCTCTCACTCAGCTGTTTCAAAGTCCAGCCCTTGTACAACTAGGAGGCTTTTTATGACATATGACCTGCCTTCTCATCCAAGGGAGCAGTAGCATTAAAGTTCTCTGTTTGCTGAAGTGTTTCAGGAGAACAAGCACTTTTAGGTATTTAGTAGATAAAGACAGACATTGCTTTTATTTTTATTTTTTTTAATCTCACTATATATATAAGTATATTTAGCTAGAGAATGAAACTACTACAGCCCAAAGGTGAAAAATAATTAGAGAGGAGTATGTAGTTCTGCTGTCTGACATTACTGACAGTATCAAGCATCTTCAGAAAGGCTGGAATACTGAATAATATTTCTCTTTTAAAATGAGAGCTGTTTTCTGACTGAGTTGATTTATTCAAGGTCACACAAAAGGTTGTCATTTGGACCTACTTAATATTCATTCTCATTGTATAAATTTTACGTTGTTAGTTTGTAAACAGATATGTTTATATATATGCCTATATATATACACATGCACAAATATATAAATATGTACATGAATAAAATATGTTTTTAGCACCTGTGAACAGATTTATGAAGACAACAAAGCCAGCCCTCCCTATTTCTCCAAAGCCTTCTCTTACTTCTAATATGCAAGGTATGTAGAGCTTGCATCGCTGTTAGAATAAAATAATGCAAGACTGTGGAATATTAAATTATGCCTGATGTATTCACACCACTAACCCTGTGACATACTAAAGTAAAACAAAAATATGTTCCCCTTTGGCTTTTTTATGTTGTAGAAGTTGCTTTGTCTAGCTTGAATAGTAAATCCATTTTAAGCATAAATAAAACTAGAACAAATTGTTTGCCCCAAATTAATTTGTCTTTTGCTCTACTGGAGGAACACAAGTGGATCAATACAGCAAAATGAATTATAGGACTCAGTATGTCAGTAATTCCATTTCACCATAAGAATCAAGCCCCAATACTTTTAGACCATTAAACTTAGCCTATAGAAATTCTGTCCAGGCTGATGTCTTGCATGGCCTTTTATAACAGTGTTCCCATTGAGGTTCTGTAAAGAGCAGTTTATTTGGAAAAAGAAACAAAAGCAGAAGCAAATAAAAGGAATTCTCTTTGCTTTTGTAAATGCAGATATTCTTGTTTAATCTCTCTCTGCCAACTTAGAGTTGTTTTGCATCCTCACTATCTCATTAATTGCTTGGATGTAACCTTTCCAGACATGACGCAGTTCTTTAAAAAGCTTTGCATATTCATGAGCAGTGTGTTTAGCTTTAAAGTCACAAACTACAAGTCGAACATTTTTTATTAATTACTTAAGATTTCGTGAGTTATTTTCCAGACATTTTAAAGTGCCCTTTTCAGTCTTAGCCTCTCTGTAAATCAGTGTGGAGCAACAACCGGCTCCTGACAGACGTTACTAGAAAATAAAACGTCTCCCCCTGGTGGGAGCTGGGACGCTTGGATGCAGTAAAGTGATGGAAAGACATGAAATTTACTGAAACAGGATTCTGTTTTCATTGAAGAAACTGGGCATAGATAAAGATGCTGGTGGGTTTTTTTAAGATCTATGAATGAAAATATATGTGTGGGTCAGAAGGGATGTTGGCCGTGCAAATGAGGCAGGTTGTATTTATGACTGACCTGATTTCTTCCTCCCTGAATCAAGGAAAGGCTAATTGCTAGTACAGGTGTGATAATGCATTTTTTCCAGACTGACCCAGGTTTGCACAACACAAGCATTCATCTTGCTTGCAGAGGGGAGGAGAGGAGAAGAAAAACAAAACAATAAAAAGGTTTTGTGGTGGGAGGAAACTTGATTAATACAGTGACTGTACCTCAGAATCCCTGAGTACAGGGATTTCACCTGAAGTTCCCACTGGAGGACAGGGGGTGTTGCTGCTCCGGGGTTTTGGTGGCAAATTCAAATTCTGAGCAGATTCTCCAAGTTATTTTTCCAGAGTCAGAAGTGTGACTGATACAAATTCAGCTTTTATGGTAACATACAGTATGTTTTTGCTACACTAAAGAATGCTTTTTATTTCTTCCCTGTCCTGTAGAAGTCTACGAGGTTCCTGAAGAAGAGGTAAGACCTTTCTAAACTATGACTCCCATTGCCCTCAGGCAGGGTACAAATGTGATTGTGAGAAAAGATTATCAGTCTTTCAAAAGGGAAAACTGGGAACAAATCTCTTCCTGCACTTAAAGCTTTCTGACACTCCCTTATTTGAAGAAAAGCTGGCAAACCATTTCAAAAGAGTAAGGGGAAAGTTTCCCAGTCCTCTGTGATAGTGATCCAATCTGTGAAGCAGCAGCCTAAGGGAATGTTTTACAGAAGCTGAACTGCAGCAGAGGAGCAATGACAGTTCTGACACAGTAATTTTTTTCCCATTTTCTGGTACTGGCATAACATATGGCCAAAGCAGATTTACTGATGTTGAGTTCTTGCCTTTCCCCTCCTAATGCAGATTACCAGACAGAGCTCTGGTAGAAATCTGTATCACAATGCAAAAATAATATTGCAATATGGTAACATAAATAGGATCATACAAATTTATTTTATGGAATCAAAAAAGCAACCAAAAAATTCAGTGCATTTTCTCTTACAGGAAAAACCATCACCACCACCAGTAACCAGGTAACCCATTGCTGTGAATGTTTGTGCATTTTTTAAAACTGTCAGAAAATATATTTTCTTGTCTAGATACTACATGTCTGATAACTCTTTCTTTAGAAGAAATACAGTAACAGAAATAAGAAATACAGTAAATATCTCTTTGGATTATCTACACAAAGATCATCAACCATTTCTATGTTAATTTCATTAACTCAAATGTAATACATATTAAAAAGAAATACTCTTAAGGTTAATTCTTTTTAGAATTTTGAGGGGGTGGAGGGAAAGACAGATTGATTTTCTTTGTATTCACTATTGTTAAATATGTAATTTTCCTTTCTTAATTAATGTTTCATTACTAGGTTCACCAAGCCACTCATGTTTATGCCTGCTCAGAATACAGAGCACTCCCACATGCACAGCATGACCAGAGAGTCACCTAAGCAGGATACTTCCAGGTAAGTTAACAGCAGCTTAGATCAATAGGAAAATTAGCAGAGAAAAATTTTCTTCTCTCTAATGTGTAGCCTTCAGAAAACAGACAATTGTCAGGACACTCAAACAGCTAGGGATGCTAGGACAAGGTGAGAACCAAAAGCTCTCATTGCTTTGTGAACTTCTTTGCTCAAGCCAGTTTGCCAAATGGATAGGATTTTCTGAGATATCCCTTTAGGGATCCAGTACAGGAATAAAATATCTCTGCATGCTAGTTTAAGTTCTTATTAGCCATCTCTGCACCCTTGCCAATTAGATGTTTTTGCAGTTGTACAAGACTGCTTGTAAAGAAACTGGGCTCAGTAAATCCATGATTTATATCCCAAGTCTCTGGAGGAAAAGGGAAAAATTATACTTGAGTGTGCAGCCTACTTCACTCCTGTGTCCCCAGAAGCATTGAAAGCTGCTTCTTAACCCCTGCCTCCTCTCTAGGTCATTATTTTATGAAATAGATTATGTGCCCCCAGAAGGAGGCATCTACAATAGGCTGTGTGTGAGGGTGTTTGGTTAGGTCCTGTGCACAGTCACAGGGGACCCAAGGTCTAGGACAGAAGCTCTTCTAGAGTAGTTCCACAGCAAGGGCACAGCATCACCACTCTGTGCAGAGTTGAAATCAAATCCATTTACTGCAGACCTCCTTCCCTCTAGATCTTAAAAAGCCAATTAAATAAATAAATCCTATTCATTATAACTTACTGTGTGTATTTTTCAGAAATATTTTGTCTCTCCCCAGAAGTCGTCTTCATCCAAAAACAGTGAGTAATTAATGGGCCACTCTAAAAGAACATGTTAAATTTAGTCTCATGTTTTATATATAAATAGATGGATTATCAATTTATTATCTGGATTTAGTAACCAAAAGAGATGACCAGATGTCAGATCCATCTAATAGTGTAGTTGTTGCTATTAATCTTTTAGACAAAAGACCACTGGACATCTGTATTGATCCAAGAAAAAGTTCAAATGTTTTAAGGGATGTATGTCTCAGTCCACAAAAGTAATTTCTTGTACTAAAAAATACCAGTTGTACTTCAGAACCTTACTTTAAGTAGCAAAGGACGATTTTGTCCAGTCTGAAGCACTTTTCCTTGAGCCTCATACCTCTCAGATGGTGAGATGATTAATGCTTTCTGAAAATGGAAACCTTCTAAAATGTCAGACTGGGTAGTCTGAGTAACCAGTATCACTAGAAAATGCAGTCCTTGAAGGACTAATTACAAGCCTTGGGTCCTAAGGCTGTGTTTCAGCCAGTCCCCTTCCCTCTCTGCTCTTAGCCCAGTCTGATCCTTCCACTGTGCTGGTTTTTTTTTGAAGCAAACTATTTGAAAACTTGTCTGACCTCAGAAATGAGCAAAAGCAAATCATAAAAGATTCTTTTTCAGCCAGATTAGCTTCATAAACTGTTCTGCAGCATAGCTCTGTTCACAGCTGTGCCAGCTTGAGAGGGTCTGCATGAGGAGCCAAGTATCAAGAACAGAGCAACGTAACTGTGTCAGCATCTGTGCCAAAAGCTACGTGCTCAGACCATGTCCCAGCCTGATGCTCACAATTGTCCCAAAGAAATAATCAGCCTACTAATAATTATATAGAGAAATTGGACACTTAAAACTAGGAATTTTGGGGTCCTATAATAGGATTAGATGTTATGGTAACACAGTGCAGGTGGTATATGAGCACCCTATAGTAGTCTTACTTCAGTGTTCCAATTTCTTATGTACCAAGCTGTTTGTACGTACGACAGCATCAGCATTTTAGTTTCCCTTCCACCTCATCACAAAGTTCTTTCCATTTAGATCTGTATCCTGTGTGACTGAACAATTTCTAAGCAGTATCAAATTTGGGATTTCTCTTTGATGAAATAGTTTGATTTCTCAGCTTTTCAATACAAGATAAGAAAAAAATGTTGCATCTGAAGGGAGAATGTTGGACAGAAATTCCACTATCTGATCAGCACTAAGAATACTCCTGCTTCAGAACAGACTCGAGTGCCATATTGCAGCTGAAACCTCTCCATTAATGCATTTTCAGAGCTTACATCTGAGATGGATATTGTCCTAGCTTTGCAGAGAATAAAAAGAGACTACCCTTTAGCTGGAGCCACTCACTGAGTGAATTACAGCTCCAAGATGAAGCTCCCAGACAAACACTCATCTGTACCAGGAGTGTATTCAGCTCCTGGGTGCATGCAGTTCACCAGTTTGTCACAAGAGTCAGCCTAGGGAAGAGTTACCCAGAACAGTCCAAATTTTATGGCCTTTGCTTGTCTTCTAACGGCCTTTACAATTTTAAACAAACACATGGTAATGAACATGATGTTTGTCCAGTGCTCTTTCCATCCTGTTGTTCCTTTCCATCCCTGGCTACAGCACATTGACAAAGCCCAGACAATAACTGCAACATCTGTTAACTGCTCCCATTCAATCTGCTGTCAGCACTAACCAGCACTGATCATGTCCACAGAGCTGTAACCCTTGTTCCTCTCAAAGGCCAGAGCTGACTGGGAGAAAAATTTTGCCATGTCTCATTTCCCCAGCTGCTGGGTGATGGATTACACCTCTCCAGCCAGAGAATGGATGCATTTGTCACTAACATTACTGAAAAGCCATTAGCTGGGAAGATGAAGACAGACAAATTAGTATAGTTCCTCTTTGAAAGATACTTATCAGATGGGAGTCTTGATTCCCTGTCAGTCAAGAAATGGGAGCCAAAATCAAGCTTCTCCAAAAGAAGCCAGGAAATTAGGTGGACTGCTTCAATTCTAGCATGGTGACAAGAGAGTCTACTCAGTTTCTTCAGTTCACTGGAAGATGTGGTTTTAGTATATTCAAATCTTCTGCAAAATTTCTGTCTTCCAGGTCAGAAATTAAACCTCAACCAAAAGCTGTCACTACAAAACTAAGGCCAAATTTTCTCAATACTTACTACAAGCACTCTCAAGATTATTAGAAAGTTCAAAATTTGATCATTGCTTAAATTTTTTCAAATGACATCATGAAAGTATTCTGGATACTATATACCTTCTGTACAAATATTTCTTTAAAAATTACTACAGATACCAAAACCATATTGATTATTCATGCAGTTCTCATTTAACAATCAAAGAATCAGGCTGAGAAAGACCTCTAAGATCAATTGTTAACCCAGCACCATCATGATCACCACTAAACCATGTCTGTAAGTGCCATATCCACATGGCTTTTGAATGCTTCCAAGAATGGTGATTCCACCACTTCCCTGGCCAGCCCATTCCATGCCTGACCACACTATCAGTGAAAAAATTTTTCTAATATCTAATCTAAACCTCTCCTGGTGCAGCATAAGGCCATTTCCTCTTCTCCTCTCACTTGTTACCTGGGAGAAAAGACCAGTACTCTCCTTTCAGGTACTTGTAGAGAGCAATAAGAGCCTCCTTTTCACCAGGCTAAACACCTCCAGCTCCCTCAGCCACTCCACGTAAGATCTGTACTTCAGTCCCTTCACCAGCCTTGTTGCCCTTTTTTACTCCATCACTTCTATGTCCTTCTGGTAGTGAAGGACTTAAACGTGAACACAGTAATTTCTTTTTTATTTCCTTCATATCAAATCTAACTTGTTTTTCCATTACAGGAGCATGAAGCAAACAATAATGATGAAAGTAAGTATTCAGATGAAAACATGGCAATATGAGAGGGACTAATATGCCACCAGTTACCATAATACAGCATGCAATGTAGTGTGTCAGTGTGAATTTTATCTGTCCAGTCAGCAATAAGCAAGAAGTGTTACTGAACTGTTTTCTCATATAATCAGACTGAAAACAAGTTAAGAAAAAATTAAACCAATGGATATTTTTTTACCTTTATTACATTAAGACTAAATGGCAATGAGGAAAATCCACTGTTCAGATACAGCTCACGTTGCATACTAAATATTTTGTTTGCACCTCTAGGTCAGAGGTTCAGCAACACACAAGAATCCAGATTTCCCACTGGAGCAGCTCCATCTCCATTACCAAGGGGCCTGTGAGTAAAAAACGATAAAAATACTTCTTTGATGGGGATAGGTTTAATAGGTACATTAGGGGCTAACTCCTATCCTTGCCTATAGCAATTAGAATTCAAGAGTAATATTTATTCCTGTTTGTGAAAGATATCCTGAGTAGATTATTTCGTTATTCCTGGAGGAATACTGTTTGTATGCCAAGTGGCCTTGCCCTTCAGTGCCTGCTGCTGATGGCAGATGCTGGCTGCCTTGTCTGCTGTAGTCCCATACTGCAGCATCAGCACATGCAAGCCTAGAAGTGCAGAAAGCTTTCACTAAGTTTTCCTAAGTCATGTTAAGTATTGGACAGAGTTGTAGCTTCCCTGTGTAGGTACCTTTACTGAGTGCCCACATTGCATCTGATACCCTTATTCCTTTTTTATTCTTGTTTGTTCCTAACTGCTACAAGTATCCAATGAATTCCATCTTAGACAGAAATACCCTGAGAACCAATGAAACTAATGCTTAGTTGCTAAATGAATCCATGTATCTGCTAAGTAACCATATTTTTTTTTCTTTTTCCTCTATAATTCAGCAAGAAAACTTCTAATCCAGTAATTTCACCAGTAAGTTGACTTGTACTTGCATAATCAACCAAAAATTTTATTAGATTTTTAATTTATTGTAAAACTTAATTTTATTATCATGAGTTTGGGTACAAGATAAATGCAAAACATTAGGAGAAAGAGTTATGAAGACAGGAAATATTTGGGTGCTGTTACATGAATGAAGATCAGTGATCTTTCTGCTCAAGCAGAAAAATATTTTGATCAAAGCAGCGTTTGAATTCAATGTAACAATAAACACAGTGCATGAACTGAATAAATGAGAAATAAATGGGAACACATGCAATTCAGAAGTATTCCCAGAATGTACAGGGCTGCCTATGGGGAACATGAGTTCATTGCAAGTGACAGCTCAAGAAATATGCAGGATTTTACCAGAATTTGTCTGAGGTTTTTTAGTGAGCATTTCATCATTTGAAAAATATCCCAAAACTTCTTGTGGCAGAAAGTAAGAGGACTGGTTGAAATTTTCAAAGAGATTAATTTGAAAAGTGTTTCAAAACTGGCAGTTTATTATCATTGTTTCAAAATGAAAACAAAAAAAAATAAAACTGTAAGATTGGTTCCAGTTTTACTGTGAGCTAAACTGACTGTTTAACTTCCAGTAAACAGAAATGTATTCAGATATTTGTGTGCATAGCTCAGTAAGAGTGAAAATCAGATTTTGATTCGCAAGTATTTGGGATAAACTTTTTCTTTTTGGGCCTGAGATAAGAATGAATCCTCTAGATTTTACTTTTTCTCCATCTATTTATACCCACAAACTGGGATTCTTTCCAAACCTCCTTTGTAAAATCCCAAACTTCAAGGTCATACAACTAGAAACTCTTCACAGAATGGCTATGTCCCTGCCTCCTAATTCTTCCAGGGTGTTGTCAATTCTAAACTATTTTGCAAAAAGTATAAATTATAAACATTTGCTGTACAAGTGATGTGCCAGTTAATATTTGGTTGTCCTTCTCTTTTACTGCAGAAACCATGTTTACCTTCCAGAGAGACCTTAACTGCAAATGAAGGTAAATTACAGCTACTACTGTGAAAAAGTTGACATTTATCTGATTTTTTTTGTTTTGTTTTGTTACTGAAAACATGAAACAAACAACACCACATTCAGTTTACTGTAGGTTTTTTGAGGGGTGTTTGGTTTTAGCAGTTTCAAACTGGATTTGGGCAGCTCTAGTTGCACTGAACATCATTGTTCTCTAAAAGCAGTCACATTGAAACTGCTGAGGTTACTGGCGGAGTGATGTAGGACCAGCAGTGTGCCCACGTAGCCCTGAAAGTGGAGAAGGGGGAAGGGAGGGACGGGGTCTGAACTCAGCCAGAACCACCTCTTCTGGCAGTCCCTGGCACAGGCAGGAAAGCCGTCCCGTCCCATCTGTGTCAGACACACGCAGTCCGTGTGTCCGTGTGAGGAGGCGGCTCCTCCCGGCAGGCGCTGCTGCCTCACTCCAGGCTGGGATGTTCTGCAGCCTGCCCGGCTCCCGCAGCCTGCCCGGCAGCGCCCTCCTCTCGTGTCACGGAGTCTCACCGAGCCCTGCAAGCATCCATAGCACAGATTTTTGCCTAGAATTAGTTAACAAAAAAAAAAAAAAAGGCGGCGCGCTGGCAGGCTGCCATGAAAGGAAAAAAACCCCAATTTTTTAGTAAAAGAAACCCTGTTTCACCTATTGGGACTCCCTAATCTGGGATAAAATATTTCTGAAGAAATCTTGACTCGACTGTTTGTTTTCCCAAACTACAGAAAAACCCATGGCACCAGAACGACGGCGCAATTCCAACCAGGAATTTCCACTTCCCCCCCTTCCAAGTGGTGCCCAAAAGTAAGATCCCTTTCCATCTTCTTCTGAGTATTTCAATGCACCAGCTGTGCATTGGCTCAAAGGGGAGCACTCCTTTCACTGGAGCCTCCTTGTTACTTTTTCGGAGCTGAGATTCCTGAAGCCTCACAGTAGCAAAAAAATAAAACACAGCAAATGAATGCTTACAAATACTATAACCATCACCAAAAAGCATGAGGGGATATAATCTGTAATAAGGTGATGGAGATTTAAAACATGTTTAACTTCCTACTAGTGTCATATAATTTGTTTTAAATACCTGTATCAGAGCCATGTTTCTCAGTGAACAAATGGGTGAGATGGAACACATTCTACCACTGCATGCTTCAAATACTCAGTTTTCATAATATCAGGACTGGGTACATCCCCTCAGACTTTTCTGTAATCTCTCGACATTTTTTTCAGGCCTCTGCTCCAAAAGTCCTCAGTTCTGCCAAGTAAGTATAATTCAGTTTTTGAATTAAAATATGACTAACTTGTAATTTCAAATTAATCTTTGAATTTAAATTATTTCAAAATACCTTGCATATTAATTAATTTGGGATTAATGTACCTGTAAGGCATACAAAGAGGAGGTCAACTATCCAGGATCTTAGCTCAGCTAGTAAAATTAAGGGAGTATCTCAGGATTATTGATGGAAAATGTGTACTTCATTTACATTTATGAATACTGGAAATTTCTAGCAAGGGCAGTTTGGGTCATTTCCCATCATAATAAAGATTCTGTCAATTTTCCTTGTCACAAAAGAATCCCAAATATGACATTTCTGGCCTTCTCCAGGCTTCTGTTGCCTAGAAGAGAGACAGATTATTATTGCATTCAATTTAATTTTTTTTTTCTACAGAAGATAAAAAGAAGGCACTTTTATAACACCAAATGCTAAAGCTCTACTCTAAGTAGTGCTTTCCAAGATGGACTTTGTTTCAGTTCACAGCTGAAAACAAATTAGGTCATATGTAAATAAACTCTCTTTGTACAGAAGTGTAAATTAGATTTAGCATTTTTCTAGTTGTTTGTTAGCAGACACTTGTCTGACCTTCCTGTAAGCCCTTTACTGTACATATTCAGTCTGAACGTATCTTTCACACTGCAAACAGATGGTGAGAATGGCACATAGAAATCTACATTTGGTGTAGCTTAAACTGACATGCTGATATTAGTGTATCTCTTTCCTGGAAACATTTGCTTGATGCCGGGTGCAATTATATCTCCTGTGCTGAGGAAGTATAATATGGTTCACATTAATGCTCTTGACTGATGCACTCAAATTTGTCTGCTCCTGTCACACAGCTGATGTGCTTCAACTTGAAGCATAAATTCTTACTATTCCCGGATCTGTAACTATTCTTCAAGACCATCTGGTGCTAAATGATGCTCTGATTAGTAAACTTTCTTTAGCATAACCTTTTATCTGGCATATTCTGTGCCGGGTCCAATAATAACTTTATAATATATACCACTGGTCCCATAATCACTACTGTCCCTTCAGCATAACCTACCATCTCTTCTTTGTCCCTACACAAGCCTAGAGCTAACTTCCATCTTCATCATTAAAAGTACTAATTTCCCAAATGGCACAGTGTCAAATGCTCCTCTGAAATCCAGATTAAGTACAGTGCCACATTGCCTCTTTGTAGAACTCTGTTATTTTATAAAAGAGCTGTAATATTTTATCTACTTGGCTAAGACTCAGATTTTCTCTTGTTAGTTGCACCTTTACTTCCAAATCCTGATGTTATTTCCTTCAAATTCTCTCCTAGGGCCTTGTGTTCTGTGGAATCAGACAAAAAGCCCTGTAGATGCTCAAGTCACTTTTTCCACTTTAGGTACAGCAATTACATTCGGCATTCTTTAATCATTTGGTACCATCCTGACTTCAAAATTATGGAAAGTAACGGTTACCACCCCTGAATTTCATGTGCCAGTTTTTAAAATTCCCCAGGTAAAGATTATCTGGCCCCATCAGTTCAATTGTACTGAAGTTATTTAAGCTCTGCTTCCAATTTGATTATGGAAATTTCCTTAAAATCAATACAATTCTTATTGCATAAAGCCCCATCTCTCTTTACTTTTTTACACACAGCCAAGGCATCTTTCATTACTTATTTTAATATCCTTTTGTCAAATCCAGTTCACTAATCTGACTGACCTCTGGCAGTTCTTGCTTTATTCATATTATCTACTTTCAACTGTGGCTTTAACAGCCGGTCAGGGAAAATTTTACAGAACCAAAATCCATAATATTGCATAACCTTCTTCAGGTGATTATTAATTCATTGAGAGCTGGAACTGCTCCCTAAAATGTCTCCTCTCCACCTGGGGATGCAGCTTCCAGACAGTTGCATCTTTAGTACAAAAGAAGTTCTAAATGTACTTCACACATTTGTCTTTGAGCTCTCCAGTCCAACCGAATTTTTTAATTCTGGTCACTCTGTGGTCTTTTCTATAACATTCTTACTGCTTTCTAGACCAATATCTAAATGAGAATTTTTTTTATTAGTGAAGATTTGACAATGCAGCCTGCAGAGCACCATATCCAGAAAGGGTAGCATTTGTTTTCCCCAATAAGTAAAATAGACAGGAAAAAAAACCCTCCCATAATAACAAAATAAGTATTACTCAACTTTCTACAATGATCTTCTCTAGTATATTGATTTGCATCCAGCTGTGTTCACAAGTACCTATAGCAAACACCTACACTCTTGGGCCAAGTTCTGTTTTACCAGAAAACAATAATCCATACTTACTTCTATAATATCATTATTATGCAACACTACTCAAACATTTCACTTCTGATTTCTTAAACTTTTAAATCTGTATTTCAGCCCATGTAACTATTTTCAACTATGCTTTGTTACCCTAATTAAGCATCATAATGTTTTCCATTAATTCTGCTTCTCCATTTAGCTGCCTGGGCTTCTTGCACATGCATACAAACAATTTAGGTAGTCTAAATTAGTGAAAAATTATCTCTGAAATAAATTCATTTTCCTGACTCACTCACCTGTAAGACTGCCTCTCACACTGGACTGAGAATTACTTGCATTGTATTCCTGCTTTTTTTTTTTTT
>VWYO01027275.1:167006-185868 GCA_013400275.1 Rhadina sibilatrix
TTTTTTTTTTTAATCTACTGTTACATTCATTTCACCTTGATGGTGGAAGAGATTTTTTTCCTGTATTCTGAGTCTAGTTCTGGCTAATAACCAAACTGTTATCCAAACTGGTTTTCTCTTCACAAGCAAGACTTCCCTTTGGGCAGGCAAATGTCCCAGCACTTAAATAGGCCCCATCCATTTCCAGTAGAAAGCTTTCCTGAGTGATCAAGCATTTCCAGATCTTCCAAACAAATCCTTGTAACAAATTAATTTCTTACATCATAACAAACATGCTTTGAAAACTTATACATGTTGTTCTTTCTCTTTTCTAGAAGTGCCAGAAGCTGCAAACCGTTCTTTGGGTGCTTCCCCTCCCAACAGCACTTCATCTATTTCAAGTTCTGCAGACCAGGTATAATATTTGCTAAATTCCTATTACAGAAATCTCCTTATCCTTTACTTTGAAATAGTATTTCAATACCCCCTTTCAAAAGAAAATTACACTCCTTTTGTGGAGGGCTTATATGCCCCCTTTTGCAATGAGGCCTTTCTGTAGCACAAATAATCTGAATGTTAGCTTTCATTAAAATGTGCTCAGAAACACACAGCATAGGAGAAGTTTAACAAACTGTAGAAAAACATGTAAATAGTATTATATTAAATCTTGGCACTCTACCAATCACAAAAAGCTTTAGTTTCATGTCTTCCTGACTCTCCAGTTCATACCTTCTTCATACCTTCAACATCATTGAAACAAGGAAATCCGTGGTGAGGTTCTTAAGTCTAGTCTTTGATATAGATTGCTATAAAGAGTTTTTAATCACCTCCTTTTTTCTAATTTACAGCTGTACAAATTGTGTATAAGAAAAAAAAAAGTGCAGTAAGCAAATACAATGATGCTGCAATGCCTCCCCTACATGTTTCAGTTTCTCCCAAGTCCAACTCCCTTCTGTTCCTTTGAACAGATCTCTTCTCATTAGAGTTAATGCTGTCAGTTTTATGGCCAATTCTTTCTTTATGTGTTTTGTTGCAATATTAAACTTTGAATGATCGAAGCAAATGCAAGGTTATCTTCATTTCAGTGCTATTCCCCTTACTCTCATTTTGGATGAAGGGAGACTACAAAATGCAAAAAGCCATTCTTATAAGCCTAGTAGTCACAAACACAGTAAAATAGTTCTGTTGAGTGTAAAACAAAGGTTCTGTCATGCACAGCCAGTAACAGTGAGTGTTCTGAAGTCTGATATGACAAAGATAACACAACAGTGAAGAACACAAAGGATTTGAAGTTCTGGAAAAATGATAACTGTATGTCATACTAGATATTATAAAAAATTACTTTCAAATAAGCAGTCCAGAAGACTCTACATGAACAGCTTGTAGCAATTACATTTGCAATTTTTATGTAACAGCCATGGGCAGAAACAAAACTTAATAATAAGATCTATTAAAAAAAAAATTAGCTGTTAATGTTATTTTCCCAGCAATTATACACAGTGGTGTCATTTGCTGTAGCATCCTGTGCAATACAGGTGCTCACAGGTGCCATTCATTCCCATGATATTCACTCTTTGCCTGGTTCCCATCCAAACATTGGCAGCAGCTGTCTGCTTCTACATTATAGGCCACAGATAATGGTAGAAGAAAGGTCTGGGGGCCATTGATTCCTTCTTTTGTTGAACAAAGATTTTTTCACTGGACTCATTCTCTGCATGGGCAAGTGCCTTTCATATTTGCCATTCCTCTCACCATTTCTTTGTCCAATGAATAGTATGACTGGAGAAATACCTGGAAAATTTTTGAAGGTAAAATTTTATGTTATGGCTTCAGCTAGTCTAAGAATTTGGTGCAATGTCCCCAAAACTGAGGCTCTGCTCTCTCCCCACTGTCAGCTCCCCTCCCAGCTTCTCTGGTGTTCCTTTCTGATCCTGCAGTGAGTTGAGCCAAGTCATTAAACTGACAGAAAACCAGCTTGGCAGTCAAACTAAAAAAGGCAAACACAAAGAAGGAAAGTTGGTTTGTTTTTTTCTGCAAGATTAATAAAGTGAATTATCTCACTATGGGATCAGATGAGCAACAAAATGAGCACAAAGGAAAAGCCAAGAAATTCCCTTTCTGGGAGCGATAAGTCATCTACATCAGCTCAGTTATAATGTGCAACCTTTAATCTGTTTTGTTCAGAGGTGACAAAGCTTGTGTGAAAATTAATTTTATCATTAAGTTTGTTACTGTAAAGCTGGAGCAAAACTTACCCAACCTTCATGCTGTCCAGGTGGAGACAATCGTGCTTTTGTTCACAAATAGCATTAAAGAGATGGGAAACTTCATTCCCAAAGCTTAGACATGAACCAAATCCAAACACCTCACACCCACAACTGAGCAGCATTTAAATTGTCAATGGTCTATTTATTCCTCAACATTTATTCCTCTCTAAATTCTACTGGAACAGCTTCCATCTTTAAAACTAGTCTACAGCTGAACCTGACTGCTTTCCTTAGGGCATCTCTGTTTGGTTATTTATCAGTCTTCTATCACAAATCTGTTAGCACTGCTTTGAACATTCCAGTTTATCTTTGCCCTACCTCTATCCAACTAAAGCTGCGAACTCCTGGCAAAGACTTTTTTAAACTCTGTGTTTTCTGCATTTTAGTTCTTCACATTCTGTCATATTTAACAGTAACTCCCCTGCAGGCCATATTCTTTATTATTATCATTATTATTTTACAGGTGAAACACTGTTCCTCTCTTTTTAGGATGCTGGTGTTCACAGTAAAGCATGGTATGCTGCTACCTGTGATAGGAAAATGGCAGAAGATGCATTGTACCGATCAAACAAGGTAGGTCACTTTTAAGGAATGTCTGTCTTATCAGAAAAAAAACCCCAAAACTTCAAATAAAAAATATTTTAAATGACAACCAGAAGTATTCAGAGAGCATCAGCTGCTTTCTGAATAGGTCAAAACTACTGTGCCATCCAAGTACTGTCAAACCTGGAATTATTGTGGTGACATTAATTAATGCTGGCTTTCTTTGCAACCCAAAGTTAGTACATTAGTGTAACTCGAAGACCAAAGCACTGCAGAGAAAGCTCTTAAAGACTAGAGAGCTGAGAAAGATCTTACAGTTCATGCACACCCCTTAGAAGAAATGCAAAGCCCAGTGGCTTTTAAGTGGTCTCCACCACTGTCCAATGGCTCATGTGAAAAAAGCTATTTCGAAAGGCTGGTGTTGCTATGCATTTTGAAGTAGGAACACTGTGCATTTAGGTATTTGGAGAATTTGAATTCTCTCAGCTATGCTTTGTACAAAATCTGCTGTCACAGGAGGGAAGAGGAGCATGTAGAGTTGCATCCTCAGCATCAAGTACGTTTCCACTATTGCCTAAGTCCACAGAGCAGGAGAAAGGGGCAGAGCATGGAGGCTATCACCAGGTGAATCACAGGCTACTGTGAGTTAGTGAGCACAGGGCTACATTGTCAGGAGTTAAGGTGCTTGGCTGTGCTGAGAGTGCTTTGCCAGCTCTGGAGCAATGGTATCTCCACCTCTCCCTGCTTTCTTGCCTACTTACTGCCATGGACAGGAACTATTCACTAACAGTCTGTCAACCCCAACAGGTGGCTGCCACTGTGTATTTATTACTACATTTTCTTTGGTTGAGAGAAAGAACAGGCAAGGCAGCAGCAAGGTGATTCTTAAATGATACCTTTGTAAGCTGCTGTTAGCAGGAATACATGCTGCTTCTCATCTGCTGCTATTCTGTTCTTCTAATGGGAGAAAAAGGTTTAATGCTAATATAAATCAAAATATTAAGCCAAAACCAAACTCAGCTGTTGGAAAAAAATGAGCTAAATACACTGACTACTTTTCTCTCTCTAGGATGGATCTTTCCTAATAAGGAAGAGTTCTGGTCAGGACTCACGGCAGCCATACACACTGGTTGTGTTTTACAACAGAAGAGTGTACAACGTTCCTATACGATATATTGAATCAACAAGACAATATGCACTGGGCAGAGAAAAAAGTGGTGAAGAGGTGAGATGATATGGGGGTGTTTTTCCTAACGGTTTTCAATTATATACCTTTAATAAGCAAGGACTAAGATATATTGCACTATGACCAAAAAGACTCTTCATGTATGAAGATAAAAATAGACCCTTTATAATGACTGATCTGTCCAGCTAGAGAAACCAGTGTTGTAACAGCTCCTGTACACTATACTAAAACCACAGATCAAATTTCAAACATACTCATAGAGCTTTTTAAATAAAGCTAACAGGCAGCCGCTAGATAAATTTTCTGACCTGTTTATGGTCCTCCATTTACCTTCTATCTAAGACTCTTGTTATGTTTCTTGGAAAATTGCAAAAGAAGAACAGCCATGTTCAAAAAACAAACACCCTCCCCCAACACTGTTCAAAAATGAGAATGATATTACTATTAATAATGTTTTCACATAAAGAAAGTATTAAACTTTAACTCTGGAGTGAAAAGATTAATCATCCACTTTGCCACAGAGATAATTCCTCTGATAGCAAAACAGAAACTTGGAACAAAATACCAATAAGAACAGTTTATCACTGCAGAGAGTAGGCTTTTCAGCAATTTGAAAGTAAGTTTGATATAGCCTAATTCTCTGCCTCCCAGGCACCAGTTTTGAGATTAGAGAAAATATAATAGCCTGGAGCTCACCTGGTCTTCAACAAAGGGTGAAAAATGACCTCAGGATAAATAGATAGTCCAGTCTTTATTTGACCAAAGTCCAAAAGGAAAAGCAGCAGACCTAGCAGATTTGAGATACTAATTTACAGTGACAAACATTAAACCTGTGTAACTACAACAATTCTCATAGATGGCTGCCTGTACCTGTTACTCCTGGACATATAGCCTTCCCTGAGGTGGCTGAGCCACATCTGCCACAGCTTCTGAGCAGCCAGTCTGCAGCCTAGTATACATTAAGGTAAAATGAAATGTCAGTTCACTATGGCCCACAGAAAACTCAATGGTTTGGTTTGTGCAGGTGGCAATCACAAATGGAAAGGAGGAGACAGCTGCTGCCTGTAATATCTTCTATTTCCTAAATCTAATCTGTTTATGACTAAAATCAGAACTAAGAGAAGGATCAGTGCTTCCACTAAAAGGCAAAGCACCTAACTTGGTAACAAGTAACTAACTCTCTTCAATTACATGAGGACAGAAGGAAAGATAAAAAGATGCAGTGATTACTGTCAATATTATAGCTTTAAAGGAAGTCAGCACTAATTTTTTGTTTTCTTTATCCAGCGCTTTGACAGTGTTGCTGAAATAGTAGAGAACCATCAGCGCACCTCGCTGGTTCTAATTGACAGCCAGAACAACACAAAAGACTCAACAAAACTGAAACATATTGTAAGAGTTTCTTAATCAAACTGAACTGCTGAAATGAAGACCTCTTTAATAATTTCTTTCAACATACCAAGACATGGACAAGGTATTAAAAGAAGAAAGTCCAAAATTATGGGAAACACTCTTCAAGAGCACCTACAGAGTAGTAAGAAGTGCATTTCATAGAGTTCAACGCCACGTCACTTTTATCAGGGAAGTGTTCACATTTAACACAAGAAGCCAGAGCAGATACTCTGTCATCAGTGACAACACAGGTATCCAAAGTCACAGGAAGAGCAACTGCACACCACAGCCTGGTCCTCTGACTTGTATTTGAAGACAGATTTCTAGAAGGACATTTTAGTTTTGAAAATGAGAATACCAATTGAAAGAGTGATCTACTCTTTCAATTTATGTTTACCACCTATTGCTTTCAGCAATTTCTTTGTAAAGGGCACAGCCCCAAAAATTAGAGCAACTTGACCTAATGTATCATTGTGCACAAGTTGAAAATAGGACTGTACTTTGTGATTAGTGGCAGTAAACCCACCAGAATGTTGTAGATTCATGGAGATGTGTTGTACTTTCCCTCAGCTTCATCCTGTTTCACTGATATTTTTGTTTGTATTTTCAAATGTACAAATAAAATTGAAAAATACTGTAAACTCAGTAGTGTATGGAGACTTTGTTGGACTGCATTTCTTGGCACCCTCCCAGCAAGAAAGTGCTTAGTACGCTGACCTACAAATAACAAATATGCTCTAGATAAATGGGCCAGTTACCTTCACTCTCAAACCTTAATTTATTTTTTATCCATGTTCTACATGATTATATGGCTACCTTATAGTTTTGACAACAAGGCAAGGAGCTGTTAGGCAACACTATGTTCCACAAAATAATCCAATCAGCCTGAAATGAGAACTTCTTAGGCACAAAATAAGGCTCCTTGGGGGGACAACTCCCTCCTCCCCCCCTCCAAAACACACACAAACACACCGGTATGTTATCACCTACCTTACTACACTTGGTGTTTTGCACAGGAACAAAGGAAGCAGACTGGTTACTCTGCTTTCCATACCCAAGCTAGGTCTGTTCTAGTTTGGCAAGACTGTGGTGCAGACACATTTTGAAATACAGTTTTAGCTAGAGAAGTTTCAAGCAAGTTTAAGGTATAGGATTGTACCAAGTTGCCATTTCCTACATTCTGGACATACATTGGTGCTCAGGATGAAGCCTGCTGTGTTAAAAATCCCAGGGCTGTGGGCTGAAAAGCCATTGCAGAATGTAGGAAATGGTGACTTGGTGTGGCTACTGCAGTGCTAGCAGTCATCTTAATGCCACCACATGGTAACAGGTATATCAAGTCTGACCTGACAGACACATCAACACACCTCTCCCCTCATCTTTCTTTGATATTGTGATATTGTTAGCTAATTTCCCTTCCATATATTTGTCATTCACTGAACAGCTAAAACAAAACAACAAAAAAATAAAAAACACACACCAAAGAAACCACACACACACAAAAAAAACCCTGGAACTAAAACTGAACTAATTCTTTTGTCTGAGAACTCAGGGCAAAGTGTCATATTTAATAATGTACAAAAGAGAAGTGCTGTCTGCCTACCTGATACAGAAAATAAACTGAATACTGCACGTCATTCCTGACAATGATTCTCCATGAAAGGAGTAATTGCAAGTAAAGGACTTGCATTCTCAAAAATCCAAGTGTTCAGACATCTTTTTTCAATCAAAAGCACCAGCAGCAAACAGAGATTATTAGGAACTGTTGTTAAAAAAAGAGTCTCACCTAACAGCTCTGTAAGAAATTTTTGTTAAAACATTGGAATTACTAAGGGCACCATAACTTACTGATGCATACACATCTTGCCAAGAATACATAGTGGGATAGATTTTAGGCCTCTTCAAGGTTGAACACGGATACTGTACAAACAGTTGATGACCTTGTGCTTGCACCTTTATATGTCCCAAAACAATGTAATCAATTTAAGGTTTATCTTGCTGTGTGCAATGTTACAAGCTATTTTAAAATGTTATGTTTGCAAAGTCAAGCACTCAAAATCAAGATACTTCAAGTTACCTGTGCAACCTTGCCACATCAGCTATATTCATTACAAGACAAGCATTAAATATACAATCACTGATTATTTTTCCATATGGATTTATATGTTTCACTTGGTTCACACAATACTTCAGGAATAAATTGTAGCTGTGTAATGAAAAAGTGTAGTTTGTAGGATATTTGTAAGATACCTTTCCCCATATACTGAAACTACTGAGAAATGCACCAACACTGAGGATTTGTCCATTAAAAAGGTGGCTTCATCCCATTAAAGGAGTTGAATATTTCACTGAAAAACTGAGCATATTTTCCCTGCATCTTCTACTGCACCTTCTACTGCAACACAGGTCAAATCACTTCAACCAAATTTTCTCCTGATGGTAATTAACTGTGATCTTGATTTCAGTGAAGTCCCACTTGAGATTTTCTGAAACCTCATCTGCAGAAATGCTGAACTCTAAGGACTCAACGTGCTATAGAAAAGGTCATAAGAATAAAATTATATATTTAGTGCAACCTTCACTAAATAATACAAGGACCTAATTAAGGGTGGGAAAACAATATATTGAATCACTACCCAGGAGGGAGCAATAATTCTCTGCAATGAATGAGATGGACGTCCATGGAAAAAGTGACACATGCCAATTAATTAAGATCATATAAAGCAACCTCATTTCAACATTTCCTAGCTTTGCGATGTTTTCACAGTACTGTTTAAGGTCAATTCATATGAAAACAAATGAATTAGAAAAAAAATTCAGTGACAGTTGTCACTCTCATCAATACAGGGAAAATCCCCTAATGCTACAGCAGAATTTCCCCCTCAATGCTATGTAATTGTTAATAAAAACTGATCATCCTAGCTGAAATTGCACCAAGTAGGTTTAGAAACAAATTTCACACACATTTTTTCCAAACAAGGCAAAGGCAATGTCCAAAATTCACAGGTTCAATTTCACAGTTTACAGAAGAGCAAGCTGAGGCAGACAATAAATCCTAGTCAAAAACCTTAACATGTTTTTGTCCTTTCCTAAGGCTGTTTCTTGCCAACCTGCTTCCCCACAACTACCCCGGTCTTCTTCAAAGTTCCTAGCCAAATTACCATCAGAGCTCAAGCCCATTGTGCAGTACAAAATGACCTAGGTTAGATATACAACACATACCAATTGCATATTAATTCACCCAAACTATGCTGACTTTCTCTGAGGTCAGATCTTCAGTTGACTTCCATACATAACTCACCAGCTGCAAGACTAGTGTGCACCTTCCTGCCAACACACGTATTAAGAAAGAAAAAAATACCTAATCACTGAAGCAATTGTTTTTAAGTAATTTTAACACTTTTTAGAACGTAAGTTGAATTCATGTTAGTGGTGACATGCCCGTGACATCTGTGACTTCTTATTGTTTCACTGGTAGCAAGCAATCTTCATTTTCACCATTAAGAGCCAGTAACAGGAAACTACCTGGGCTTGCATACAATCTAAATCCCCCCAAGATTTAAATGTCCCAGCCCTCTCCAAGCCTACAGTTTAATTTTGATAGTTTTTCCATCAATACTTTGGGAAGCTGGCTTACGCCATACTTGGGCAAAAGGTGCCAGCCATATGGTAAGAGCAATCCCACGTAAGACCAAAACTTCTAGCCTACAGAGGTTCACTAAGAAGCTGAAGGACAAAAACAACAAATTATGTCCTCAAGACATAATTACTGTGGGTAATAAGGACCTTCATCTGTATACCCTCAGTCACTATGTTTAAGAGGTCTTTTGTTTACATGCCATCATATAAAGACTTAAAAACTGTAAAGCATAGTCTCTCTTCATTATCCTTAAAACTGAAAGTAGAAAGCAAGCAGGCTCCTAAGGACATTACCCTAGTGGCTGGTAAAATAAGGGAAGAATAACTCGAGCCTTGGTTTTGCCAAACCCCTGGTGCCCCAAAAGGCAGTATATCTGAATAAACAAAGTAGAAAGCATTAAGTCATTATGGGGACAAATTACATCCACCTGTAATAAAGCTATGATGCAATCACAAGCCTAAAATGGTGCTCTGCACCTCCCCATAACCTGACCTTCCTACATGGTTTGTGGCAGACATAGAAAGATAGAAATATTTTCTATAAATGCTCAAAGTCATATGTTGTAAACACAAGTTATAGCAAATTTAATAGTGACAAAATCAATACAGATTAGGAATGTTCACCATTCTTAAACACCATATACATTATGAATATATATACTGTATATTTTCAATCATTTTCATTCTGATGCACCGTATTAACACAATCATAATGTTTTATTAATTTATATGAAAAATACTTCACTAAGAAAGTAGACAAACTGCACAGAAATAGTACAAGTGTCATGTGCATAGCAATATAGCTTAAAGCATTCACATATGGCTTTGTTTAAATGAAACTGTTGGGGGAATGGCCCTATACAGACCCATGGTTACACAGTCGACATAATGTAAACTGCTTCACATCTTTGAGGCACTTGCTAATAATAGTGTTCAATCCCTGAAAAACAAAATCAAGAGCTAATAAGTGAAAATAACAAAAATCCCAGGATTACAGTTGTGTGTATTTGAAAAGATTTTAAAAATTGGTTTTAGTAGTGCATGCACAGAACTGAAAAACTGGGGGGAGGGGTGTAATTTCTGTGCAAGAATTATACCAAATAAAGAAAAGTATAAAAATATTTACATGTTTAGGGATTTTAAGTATGTACAGAACAAAAGCCCTGAAGACTCATTCTACAGAATAAAAATATAGCACATAATAGCAGTAATAAAAATAATATATTCTTTTTATATATACTTTAGTATTTGCAGTTAGTTACAAGTTATTTAAACCACAAAGTTCTTTGATCTTTGTCAAATCTGATGGCAATAGGGAATACACTCTTTCTTTTAAAACACAAGCACTTTGCATACTTTTTCAACCTCAGGTACAATACTGACATACAAAAGAGAATGACTTTTGTATCCTAATCCAACTGATTTTCTTTTTAAAAAACTTTAATGAATAATATTGATTTACTTCACTGGTCATCTTTCCATTAATGAATTCCAATCTCGAGTAGCCTCCATCAGATGCCTCTGTCCATGCCCTACCCAATGATCTTGATTGTCAAATATTCTACCACAAAACCAGCAGCTAAACTTAGCTTTCAAGGTACTATTAGAGGTAGTTTTCACAATCTGGTAATTGTTTTTGCTAGTCTTTTTCAGTGTCAATTTTAAGACAAATCTTTCTTTTACAGGGTTAATGGGTTTTATTGTCCTGCGTCTTTTTTGAGAAAAATCATCAGTAGTTGCATCTGAAGGATTGCAGAAGTCTTGCCGCAGAAGAGCTTCAACAGTTCTTTTCGACAATAAAACCTTAAGAACATGTCCCTTAAATTTAGCAATAGTTTTCATTACATTTACAACTTCTGGAACATCTGCATCAGGATGATTAAGCACAACAACTGGTTGATTTCTCCGGGGGCATTTTACAAGCTGGTTAGAATTAAAAGGGAGTAATTTCAAAGTCCTCACAGTTTTTTTTGACGCCCTTGATTTGTAAGGGCTACCTGATTCACTAACAATTTCAGTCTGATTCTTTTCCTTACACTTTCTGTGCAACGTTGCTTTCTTTCTAGGAGGTTCTAGACAACTAGCCTTCCTTTTACGTTTGTAATTCTTGTTTCTTTGCCCACCCACAGCTCCTGAACTTTTAGACCTAGCTTGTTTTAAACTAGGTTTTACTTTTGCAGTTCTGTTTTGGGTGCTCCATGTGGACTTCTGACAACCGAAGTTATTCCTCTTGTTAGCAGGTATTACTTGCGTACTCTCAATAGAACGTTTTTGCAAATGCGTCCCTGCAGATTTAGCAGAATAAACAGGTTCTACAGGAGGAACACGACATGCTGGATTAGAGCTTGCCAAAGAGGCATTTGCTGGCATTAACCCACCTGTTAAGTTTAAGGCATCATTAAAACTAAGATTAGTTTGTTTCTGTGCTAGTGCAGGAGTAAGGAACTGCAAGTTATCCACCTGTAGTGAGGGCACCAAGTTGCTTACTGACTGACTGTTATCAGACAGTGTATCTGAAGTAGGAGTCTTAATTTTCAGCAAAAGCTGTTGTTGCATGGCTCCAGTTTTCTTTGGTCGACAATTTTGATGAGCATTATCCTGAAAAACAATTGGTTTATGAACTACAGGCTTGTTTGGTGTCATACACTTCAGAAAACCTTCCTGCTGTCCATCAGGCGAAAGTGCATAAATATGTTGTTCCTGTTTAATTTCCTGCTGCTTTACTGACTCCAAAGAAGCAAAGACACCATCCTGGTGCTCTGGTAACACCTTCACAGAAGAAGCTGCTTTCACAGATGACTCTGATGAGTTTGTCATTACAAGAGGTGCTTTGAATGGCATACTATACAACGAGTCATTTACTGTACCACATACTTCCCCATTACAGGAACTTCTTACATTTCTAAAACTGCCATTTCCCCCCTTCGCTTCTGAAGCTGATATGGTTATTTTCCCAAATTCTCTGGATGCAATTCCCCCTGAAACCTGAGAATTATCATTAGCGGCATTTGTAACTGTTCCCACTCCCCCACTAAAAGTCAAAATCATTCCAGGTCCCTTATTTGAAACAAAAGATGCAGGTACACCTTTAGTAACATGCCCATCTGATGAACTGGTTGACGGAAGAGATTTTCCAGAAACCACCGGTTGTCTAGACTGGTTAGAAAGGTGGAAAGGAACAAAAAATCGTGATGGAAGGGACTGAACAAAAAGGGCTTTCTTCTGTTCCTGAAGAACAGGCAAAACTGGTGAAAAGCTGCTAGGATTTTGAGCTGCAGACAGTACTTTATCTTTTACTAACTGCTCTGTAAACTCATCTGTAGGAGTTTTTAGCAAAGTACCAACACCTGGAGCTCTGGATAATTTGTCCACATCCTGTGAATCAAGTGATGTTTTGAGTGTCTGTCTTTCTCTCCTGCAACATGTACCTTCATTTGTGCTACATCTTGTGTTCAACTCTCTCTTACATAAAGGGAAGTGTACATTAGAAGGAGGCCTCTGAAAACCACACGCGGTTGCAGAGCTTTTTAAATGCACACAGGCTGCATTCCTGGTCTCAGGACCAGAAAGCAGCTTATCAGAACGAAGTTTGACACAGTTATTTGTCTTGCTGTGGAACTCTTGCTGAGAAGTTGTTTTTACTTTTAACACATCTTGCAGTAACTGGTTTATCTCAGGCGATAAATAATTAGCTGCCTGTTCACTTTGCAATGAGAAAACAGATGTGATTTTAGGCATTAAGAAAGAGTTAACACAATCAGAGGCATTTTCCTGGTATTTCTCAGCTACGTTCTGAAAGCCTTGCTTTACGTTAGTGTCCAAATACTGTTGGCCATTATGATTGTCCTCTGTAAAACACTCGCTGTCAACACTACAATTAGATTGGCTTTTAAAAGACACAGAGTTATTTTTAGTGTTTATGTGTTCGTAATATTTATTCATATTTGATTGGGCTGACAAAATTTTCTCTGCTTTTAAACCTTTCATTGATTCTGAATGTGAAGATGCAGGTTCATTTCTACTGTTTTGAAAAGAACCTCTTATGCTAAATTCTTTGTATCTGTCATCTGTTGACGTCCAAATGCTACATGGATTATCCAAAGAGTCCATTTTGGAATAGTTGTGAAAAGACAACAACCCTTCATTAGATGAATCCACTGAGGTTGAACAACAGAGATTATTAGTTCCATTGCTATTATTCAGGCCACCATTTTGCATTTTCAGTTCAGGAAAGAAGGGCATTTTCACAGGGTCATACTGAAGGGTATTTGTAATAGCGGGTGGTAATACCTGAGGATGACTTGAAGGACGAAAGCTTCCCCATGAGATACTAGTTTGAGTTCCAACTTCTGTTACCTCTTCATGTGGGAGTACAGTCGAGTCCAGCTTCATTGGCAAATAATTTGGACCTTTTCCTACAGCTATATTAGAAGGTGCTACAGTTTCAGAAACACTCCTACCATTTACTATGGAGTGGTTTTGTTTTTCCACTTTTGTTTTTCCTGAATGAGGAGCAGGACAAGAAAATGGAGGGGAGGTTAATGGATGAACACAATTGTTCTTTAAGGTTGACTGATCAGTTACATGTGGTATAGCACCAGAAGACAAGCCACAGGGATCAGCAGTCTGTAGCAAAGGAGTTGCAGAACCATCTTTAACAGGATCAACATTCTGACCCAACAAATATTCGTTTTGCTTACTTGTAGGTAGCAATTTTATAACAATATGTTGTTTTCCATCTACCATTTTAAAGCCCATAAATTTAGCACTGTAATTCGCCGGAACAGATATTTTATTATTTTTAACCATCAATACTGTTGGCCCATGAACAGCATTTTTCAATAATCCCAGGCTGTAACTTGTTCCATCATCTGCCTTATTGTATTGTGCAGTAGTAGCAGAGAGCGTTCCACCCATGAAATGACACTTTTCTGTGTATTTAATTTGATCTTTCTCTTCATTAATTTCCACATCTCTCATACACTGGTTCACCTCCTCAGCATTTGTCTGAATTTTATTCACACTTCTTAGCACTTGTGTATTTTCTTCTCCAGCACTGTCACTTCCACTGCTTATCCTCTTCCATCTCCAGAGTGTTTTTTTTGATGCTCCCATTTTATACCTTCTTAACACAAGCTTCAGTCCTGCTGGAGTCTTTACTATTCTTTTTTCATATTTATCTTTTTCCAGTTTTTCTTTTGCAATTAAGTGGTCTCTGTGTAAAGCTATGATGTGTTTTAAAAGATAATCTTTTCGTGATGTGCTGTAACTGCAGTAGGGACAACCAAAAGAAAACATACTCGTATGAACAAGAAGATGATTTTGGAGCTCCTCTTCTGTCAAGTTTTCTTGATGGCATTTTCCACATTTATAGGGAATCTCTTTATGCTTGTGAATGTGCTGGACAAACGTACCCACATCACGTGTAGAAAATCCACATTTTTCACACCGAAAGTGTCCATTTACACAATGCTTTGATATGAAGTGTTTTGTCAAAGCCAACAAAGTGTATACCTGTTCATCATTACAGAGCTCACATTTTACTAAAGTGCTACGATGGATGCGTCTGTGCTGTTTAAATGACTGAAAGTCATTAGCTGAGAAGCTGCACATCTCACAAGGATACAAAGGCAACTCACCATAGTGTAACAGCTGAAAATGTTTCTGTAGGTCATTTGGGCTGTATCTAATGTTATCCTTGCACTTTGTACAAGTGAAATTCAGTATCTTTGCTGCAGTTTTCAACCCTTCTTCAAATTGCACTTCTGGTTTAATTTGCAAGTGGCTTCCTTCTGAAAAACTGAGATTGCTTCTGCTTATTTTCACTAGACTTAAGGACTTCCTTGCAGTTTGATGCTTACACTGAAAGAGTTTTCTAAACCTATCAACTTCATGTTTCATTAATACTTCATTTGGAATGTTCACCTTGGGCAACTCAATTTTCACATTTTTTAGTCCGTAAGTGAGATTGACATCTAAAATTGCTGGTTGAATCGTCATACTTAAAGGATCACTCACCAGTTCTTTTTTCAAAGCAATGTCTGTAGAAAAATTCTTCACAGCATTGTGTTTTAAGAAACTGATTTGCTTTCTGTCACAAAAAAAGTGTTCCTGTTCAGATGACATGATTTTAGGTTTGCTTTTCTTTACATGAATTCTTGAGATTTAGTCTTACTCCTGGCAGCAAATAAGACAACTGCGCTGAGTTATTCGCAGAGTTCTACAACTTCCCCATTTCATTCTCCTGAAATTAAAAAAAAAAAAAAAAGGCAAATAATTACTTTTAAAACTAATGCAATTACAACACCTATCACAATTTACTAACAAATATATGCCAATCTTCAAAGTTGTTAATTTTTATATGACTTGAGGGGTGAAAAAAAAAGATGAGGCAAAAAAAAGCTATTACACTGTAAAGCTTTATTTGTTTGCATTGAGGGGTGTTTGTTGTTTGGGGGCTTTTTAAAAAAATATATAAAACTTGAAAAATATGTTTCAACAAACAACATCTACTGAAAGATACATCTCATCAAATTTTGGGTTTCTCCCACCCTGTAAGCATAAAGAAATCCGAAGACCTACTTTTTTTTAATGAAGCCTGGGTTTATTACTCATTTGGGATTTCAAGCAAATAAAACCACTCCTTTGTGAGACAGGTCACTAACTGAACCTAACTGAAATACTACTACAAACAAGTATCAATCTACAGAATTTGGTATTTTTATTACTCAAGTGCATTACTCTATTAGTAACTATTGTGCTTAAAAAGGAAATAAAGCAAAATAAAAATCTGACAAAATATCTACTTCACTAATGGAGACATGACTTTTACCAACATCAAAAACCAATCACAATGACCTGCAATGAATTTTTCACATGCCCACTTTTAGTACCACACAAGTCTGAATCAGTCAACAGACAGAAGTTCTCAGGTTTCTCATTGCATGTTCCTGGGTACATGTTAATATTTTCAGTGCATGACTGACAACAGTATCCCTCTATGGATTAAAAGGCTCAAACAGTTATGGTCAGCATCACTGTCTCGCTCCAGATTTCATGTCAGTGTTTCCATAACAGGCTGCATCAACAATTTATAGCAGCTCAAGTCTATGCTTGAACAACTCTCCCGCACAGAATGTCTACACAGAATTGGAAGAATTGGAGCAGCAGCAAAATTAACTTAAATTCTGAAAAGCAATACTGGAAAGAAAGAAACTGTTTGTTCACTAGTCTAACACTTTTGACTAAAAAGCTTTTCCACAGTACAAGTCACAAAGTCACTTTCTTCTTTCCTAACGGAAGTTACTGAACTGTTAGCTGAAATCTCATTAGAGATTCTCTCTCCCCTACTCGTGCTCGTCCTGAAGCAACACAGACTTGGAACTCATTAGATCATCTTATTTATTCACATTCAAACTGAAAGATTGATCACATCCTCTCCCTCACCATGATTAAGTGCAAGAGTTGCTTCTAGATCTCCAAGCCATCATAAGCACTAGCCCTAAGGTCTTTCAAATATTTTCCCATAGTCCTGGGAAAAGGAAGTATCTAGCATTAGACATGCAAATACCTGACAAAGAAAATGGAGACTGAAAAAATTTCAAGTCCATGTTTTTGTATCATGTAGCAAGAAAAGCAAAACACTTTTTTTTAAGCACATGCTTTAATGCATTCCTTTGGAGAAGATACCTGCACTTCTGTACAGTCCTTGAAAATAATAAATACAACAAGACTCTGACACTATATGCAGACTCTGATATCAAGCAAATTCACTGTGTTCTCCAGATATGAGACCTGCAAGACTTCAACGATACATCTGACATCCAAAAAAAAAACACACCCCAAAACAAGAAACCACAGAGACATATACTCCCTTCTCAGAATCTCTCCAAATGGAAATATTTTGGGTACAGGATTTTTATTTTTCTTTTAACTCAATGACACATTCCCTATCTTCCACACCAAAGATTAATACATGGGAGATTACCCTACTTTGAGCCTTGAGAAGAGAACAACTCCAGAAGCACAAAAACATGATAATTTAAAAACAGCCCAGAAATAAGTGACTGGTCCTGTCCATCAAAGTTTAACTTGAAATCAAAAGGCACTTATCTTTTCTCAAGCAAAAATTTTAATGGCAAAGACCTAATTATAAATTTCTATAAAGTGCAAAAGTCCATTTCCACCAAAAGAGTATGCATTAAAATGCATTTTCCTGCCAATGGTACGTCACTTATGTGAATAGAGGCAAACTGAACTTCCACATAAAGAGTAAGTAACTAAAAATGATTTGGGTTTGCTTGAACAACTTCTTTAATACACAGGTGCAGCACAAAGATTACAGGTTGCATGATGCAATAGCTCATCCTGATGGTAGCTGCCCATCCTTCAGATTAAAAGGTTATACTGCCAAACACTGAAACCTGAAGTATGTTTACAATTAGAACTACCGAAATCAGAAGTGGATGATGTCCTGCAGAGAACAAGGCTCAGGCTTTCAATACCAAGCTAATGTGGTCTGCAACTGGGCAACATTTACATTTGGCAAAGAGTCCTGGTCTAAGACCTCCTTGAATTAATTCACCTAATAACTTAAATGCGTTGTTTTTGGGTAGTATGCAACTATCAACAAGCTCCCACAGCATGAAAAATAAAAATATTTACTTGAAGTAACCATTTCAAAAGGGGGCTTTTTTAATCCCAGGGATCTTTAAACACACATTTTCAAAGAAATCTAACTTACGCGTTAAGGAAATACTTGACTTCAATTCTTCAACAGCTGGGGTTTTTTTCCGAACACACAGAAGAGGTAAGTATGCAAGACTCAGAAAAGGCCACAGTCAGGAGAAATGCTAAAAAAGTTCTGGAAATAAAAGGAAAGGCATTTAAAATGGTGTAAATATAAGCATAACTGAAAGAATAAGCTGAAAAGCACAAATCCCTCACAAATTTACATTGTGTGAATTTTTAATACATTGAAGACAAAAATATTTTTCTCCTAAACTCCTCTCCCAAAGAACATCATCAAATGCAATACCAATACTGTATATACACACACAACACACCTATTTTACCTTAGCTTTGCCACTACATCTCAGGCATTCATAGCTGGGAAGCACAAAAACATGATAATTTAAAAACAGCCCAGAAATAAGTGACTGGTCTTGTCCATCAAAGTTTAACTTGAAATCAAAAGGCACTTATCTTTTCCCAAGCAAAAATTTTAATGGCAAAGACCTAATTATAAATTTCTATAAAGTGCAAAAGCCTGGGAAGGAGGCAGAATATTACATTCACAGTATCTGAAACAAGCAAGTAGATTTAAATGCATAATGAATACAAACATTGAAAATACGTAAGCATGTGCCATTCACTCAAAAAATTCCCAAAGCACTAAGAACAAGTGTAAGTAACCACTTCAGGCTCTCAGTCATAATTTCCTTCCCCCAAAAATGCTGCAATATGTTCATATTTTGTTTAAAGAAAGTACAGAGAGAGTCTTAGCTATATAATTTGATCTAGTGAGAGACAGGAGTTAAGACTCTGCTAAATTAAGTAACTTTTACAGTTTTCCCATTTCGAGCTACGTTCAAAATAGGTATCCCAGCAGGCAGTATCTTCAAGATTTCGGAAAAAAAAATTAGGCTTATTTAAATTTTATTACATAAAGAAATAAAATTATATCTAAGTATATCCCTCATCCAGTTCTATTCTATGTGACTGCAAATTTAGAGTACTGCCTTAATCTCTCCCAAGACCGGGACACATGCAAGAACTTAGCAAAACTAGATCTTAAGAAACCTATAGAGCTGGAGCAGTCAGATACAACCTGACCAGCACAACGGTGCTTAAGTGA
>VWYO01027276.1:0-14368 GCA_013400275.1 Rhadina sibilatrix
TTTCCAAACCAAGACAATGTCTTAAATGTTTCAGATTAATTTTGCCTGATGTGTCCATTTTTCCCTTCTTAATCTGAAATAAAATTAGGAAGACAAGCTTGTGTACAACATTGGTGCCTAAGGATATATAAGTAATCTCTAATATTAATTGTAAACCTTACAGTGTCATATTGTTTTGTTTTGGTCTTCTTATAAGAAAATTTTCTATGAAAATGTCTCAATAATGCAGATATAATTTACCTGCCCTTGAGAAGAAACACCATTTTTTTCCACTTTTGATTATGTTCTGAAAGGATGAAAGATAAAATATTTTTTATTTTATTTTTTTTTTCTTTTAGAGCTTTTAATATCTCAATAATACTTCAACTGATTGCCATTTTTCCAAACCAACAGCTCTCAGTAATTTCTAAAAAATATGTGGCTTTCTAGTTACAACTTTCAAATTTCAAATTCACACCAGAGAAAGACGATACCTAACTTTACTTCCAACTAAGATTTAAGTAGTACATGACATTAGTCTAAAATACATTTTTTAGAACTAATGGCAAAGTCTAAGCACATACCCAAATTGAAATCTTAGAACATCTCTTGAGAAAATTGTTTTTAAAACCATATTGTAGGCACATGTCTGATTACATTTTCCAATAAGAGATGAGAAGATACAGATGATGCCAAACAGATCTCTGTCTTTTCACCAAGAAAAAGTGTGCTAACATAATCCAAACATCAGAATCATAGAATAGTTAAGGTTGGAAAAGAGCAGTTTCAACATTAACCCAGTGTCTTGTTCTCCACTACACCCAGTCCTCAAGTGCTGCATCCACACAAACTTTGAACACTTCTAGCAATGGTGATTCCACCACTTCCTTGGTAAGCCTGCTATAATGTCTGACCAAACTTCCAGTGAAGAATTTTATCCTATTATCCAATCCAAACCTCTGCTGGCACAACTTGAGGCCATTACTTTTTGTCCTATCACTTACTACTTGGAGAAGCGATCAATCTTTGTTACAAGCCTCTTTCAGTTACTTACAGAGAGCAGTAAGATTCCCACAGGGCCTCCTTTTCTCCAAACTAAACAGCCCCAGCTCCCTCAGCTGCTCCTCATCAGAACTGTGCTCCAGACCTTTGACCAGCTCAGTTGTTCTTCTCTGGACACACTTCAGCACCTCAATGTCCTTCCTGCAGAGAGGAGCCCAGTACTGAACAGAGAATTTGAGGTGCAGCCTCAGCAGAGCTGAGTACAGGGGGACAGTCAGTGCCCTTTTCCTGCTGGCCACACAATTTCTGATCCAGGATGCCATTGGCCTTCTTGGCCACCTTGGGCCCACTGTTGGCTCATGTTCAGCAGCTGTCAACCAGCATCCCCAGGTCCTTTTCTACCAGCTTTCCAGACACACTTTCTCAAGACTGTAGCACTTCATGGGGTCATTGCAATTCAAGCGTAAGACCCGCCTCTTCACCTTGTTGTACCTATATATTTTTCTTTGTACAAAATTCAGTTTGGTCTTCTATATTAATGAAAATCTATACTAATAGGAAGATAATAGGAATCCTATTGTCACTCTTCTAAATTTCTAAAATACATACGCAATTGGTATAAGGATTCTCAAAGTTGAAAATAAATTACTAAGCAAATATTCTTAGTCATGTTCTGAATAAAAATAGCAAAGATCTGGTATCACACTACTCTTACACTCTATATGTTTCTAAAACTATATAGAGTAACAAAATAAATTAAAAATTTCTTATTTTAAGGCCAACTGCTGAATGAAGTCACTTTATGAAACCACATGAAACAAACAACATTGTATGATACACAACATAATAATGCTAAGTTTGCCTTCAGAATGAGGTTTCCTTTCAAATTCAGTATTAAGATGAGATTTATGTTCATTCTCTTCAGAGGACTACTACAAGCAAACTGAACTGGGGAGTGACTTCTAAGACAATTTATGGGATTTTTAAGAAGTCTGGTTTCCCATATTTATACACAAATTTGGTTAAATTATTAAACATCAGAACATCAAACATAAACATAGACATCAGCTACTAAAGTTTTCCAGTGTGGGTTTTTTGGTTCAGTAAAGCAATGTGTCTGAAAATGAATATTGAACAGATATGTTTCAAATGCATTTTTTTAAATGAAATGCTGATCAAGACTATAAACTTAAAAAAATACACATTTGGATTATATCTTGATTAATGTTCATAAAACAAATTAAAACAAAATACTTATGACTTTTGACCTTGTATTCATTGGTAGAGGACATCCATCACATTTGTGATCATTTTGTTTACTTGACTTAGGACAGGATCATGTAGCATTTGAACACAATAATGAATTAAAAACAAATTTAAAGCTAGCTATCCTGTTTCATGCTTTAAGTGTTAAAATCTATTCTCTGCCTTAAATGCCTCAACAGAAATTGTGGTTTAAATCAAAAATTCATTAATTATCTCACAGAATATTCCTAAAAATCCGTATCTGATTTTATTAAACATAACTCTACTTACCGTAATAAATTATATTTATATTTATATATATTTACTGAACTCTCACAGTACAGTTACCTATATCCGGTTATGCATATTCCTGTATTGTTAACTTACGTTATATGAGGTTCCATTTGTAGAGCTAAATGAAATCAAATTATCTCCAGTACAAGAGCTACAACATTTAACTCCAGTTTTGCTCTACATCTTTTATTTCCACATTCTCCATAGAGAGATTCGAACAATCATAGGTATGCTTCATTTTAGTATATTAATTTTAAATGGACTTGTTTAGTATTAAAGTATGCTGGAAAACATACAATTTCTGGGAGAAGTTTGGTTTAGGTTCTTTGAATTAATATCACATATCCTTAGACATTTGCATTCCAGAGATTCCCCTCTAAGCTTAGTATATGAGCTTCAAAACCAGCGATAAGAAATAAATACTTCAGGACATAACATTCCATGTATTTTTAACTTCCACTTAAGACAATATGAATCATCACTTAGTCTTAGCTCTTTCTCTCTATTGACTGTAGAGGGAATATATGTAAATAATAATATAGGTGTGACAGAGGTGTCTGCGCTGCAGACATTTGCATTCAGCCAGATGGACCCACCATCACCCCTCTGTCCTTCATTTTCTCTTTGGGCTTCAAGAGATTCTGTATTGTATTTTTTCTTATGGGACGTTACATTTCTATAATCCTGACCAGGAACTCGGGTTATTCAGAGAAAAGGGAGATCAAGAACTCATAAGACATGTGCCAAAATATATTTTCACTGGAAATTTAGAAAGCTTCTTTCTTGATACTTTATTTACTACTCTCCAGTGAGTGGCAAAATCAAATGAAGGATGAAAAGGATTATACCAAAGAAAAAACTCTGAATAATCTCCCAGGACTCAGTTAGGTGAAGAGTTTTTCACTGTCCTGTGTAAAAATTGAGAGGTTTTTATTTACAATCTTAAAATACTTTGGTAAAGCCCTGTAATTCTCCTCCTGAGATACAGCCTTTGGGAGAGTACAGCTGTAAGCTTTGCTGCTCCAGAAAGTCAGATCAGTCAGTCGTCACTCTCTGTCTGTTCTTCACAAACAGCTGGAATTCTTTCTCCCAAGATTTATATACTGCTTTTTATCTCCCAGAACTGATCTCAAACATTGAAAAAAATTTAATAAAATAAATTACTGTAAATTAAATACCAAAGACCACAGTCTTAATGTATTAATTTTTATGTAAGTTCTCTGGAGATACTCTACACACTATTAAGGAATTATGCAGAGAATCTTTTGCTTCCATCCTTTAGAGCCCCAAGCCTACTTTTTTTTTGTTCATGGTGAAATTTCTTTAAATATTTTTATTACACAAAATCATAACCCACGTTGCAAAGCAGAAACATGTTTTTTAAAAACTGAGATGAATGAATAACAAACATCTATCTCCCTCATGCTATTTCTACATATCCCAGAAAATCATGAGGGGATCCAGTTCAAATGTGACTGAGAGCACATTTAATTCTTATCATGCACATGAGGACTCTGATGATATAATATCTGTGTGATCATTACAAATAATCCTAAGACTAAAAGCTCCAAAGTGCAACTTTAAATCATTAGCTTAAGGCAGGCAAATAAAATAACAAATAATTAAATAAATACTGGAGCATATCTTTTTGTCTCAAGTACATAATTTATCAGAAGAGAATGTCATGCTGGTGTTGGATTCAAAACTATCAGATTCAATTGTACATTAGTAAGAAATTAAACCATTCTTCTCTTAAGAGGTCAAAGTAAGGCCTGTGCCACTGTAAAAGCTTTAAACTAGAAAATTCTAACATTATTTGTTCATAGATTTTTTTTTGAAAAACAATAATTTGCTGTAATCTAATTAGTGTATTTTGAAAATTTGCTAAATAATTTTCTATATCCTCCTTATGTGTGATTCTGACTCAGTCGAGTAACACAGGATGTCTAAGCTAGCTCTCCAAGCACATTGCTCTAGAGAGAGCAGCGAGAACTCTCACTGCAGCATGCTCTCTTTGACAGGAGGATGAGGCATTCTTTGAAAAAAAGGATCTTGGAACTGAGTTACCCTTCCAGATAAGCTGCCAAACAGTGCTTTGAAGGTTTCACCAAAACAGATGAGTTTTGCAAAACATTTTGCTTTGAGTAAATGGTTTCTTTTTTGAGGGGAAGTTTTGTGGAGTTTGTTTGTTTGTGTTTTGGCGGTTGCTCTTTTGGTTTGGTGAGGGTGTTTGTTTGTTTGTTTGTTTGTTTGTTTTCTGGTGCTTTAAACATCATAACGAAATTTATTAATAATTCTGAGATGGTTAGATACTCTTTATAAGACTATCTGGGCACTGTGGTTATAGGAAAGTTTTCCTCTGGCCTGACTGATTTATCAGCACTGTTCCCATTCTTCTTCATATGCTTCTTCTTCATATCCATATTGTGTATGTAATAGGGGATCTATATTGTGTCAAGATGCAAGTAGGGACTCCCTAAAAAAGTGAATAACCTACCAAAGAGTTACTGTAAAATTCCTATATCTGATACTCTTGAATCAATAAATCTACAGCATGGGGGTAGAGATGGGAGTAACACATTAACCTTGGTTTGGATAAAAAGAATAATAACTTGGACATGTAGTAGAGATAGTTCATCTTATTCAGAAAAACTTTCAAGAAAAGTGTATTTTTGATCAGTGTTTTGTAGTGTCATCTGGACGTGGATTTACTTTTTCCTTTGGCTAACCCTGAATATTGAAAGCGAGGGTTCTGTAACTGAGGCATTACATAAGATCTTTACTGAGAGTATAACCTGACCTTTTTTTTTTTTTCTTTCTTTTTTTTTTTTTTTTTTCTTTTTTTCCTTTTTTTTTTCTTTTTTTTTTCCTTTTTTTTTCTTTTTTTTTCTTTTTTCTTCTTTTTTTTAGCTAAAACCAAACACTTTTCTTTATTCAATTTTATATTAACATATGAAATTGATGTTCTCTTCATTTTTTGTTTGTATGGTTTTTGTTGTACCTCTAAAGTTCTCCTGTTTACAAAGACTTGTACCATAAGCATTTTTATTTATCAGCATACCTAAGCTGTACTCTGTTAAGACTGACCTCCATTTTACTTTGTATCTCTTACATTTCAACTCAAGTCTGTTATTAAGATCAAAGTGGTTCTTGGAAATAGTACACAAAGAGGCAATGGCTTCTTCTATGTACAAAACAAATAAAATGTTATCATTCATTATAAAATGTTTCATACTTTTTGGTACATATTCTTTGATACATGTGTTTATTTTTAAAAAACCACAATTTGTCACCTTAGAAAGAAGTTTTACTATGGCTGCTGTATCAAGCAGTTATTTAATATATAACAGTTATCTTACATTATCTTGTTTTCTGATGACAGTATCTTGTAAAGCACATTCAGCATGCATTTAATAACTTAATGTGTTTTGTTGGGGTTTTTTTCACTCTTTCAGGCACATCTAATTTCATTCTTTTCGATAACATTTACTTATTGAAGGTAAACTTGTCATTTCTCTCTGAAGATCAAGACATTTCACAGTAGTTAGATGAAATAGCAACACAACCAAATTAATATTTCATGCCTTTGGATTCATTTGATTTGATTTTTTTTTTTTTTTTTTTTTTTTTTTTTTTTTTTTTTTTAAATTTCTTGAGGGATATACATTTGACCCAACAGTTTATGACACACATGAAAAGGCACCAAAGCCTTGAAGATCTTCTGAGATGTGAAAAAATTGCAGCTACTTCTGCAGGTAGAATGTTATGTTTAGTCATGTGCATTTATCAGTGCACCATAGTGTTAGCAATTCCATACACAACATATCATACACTTTAGGTTCACTTGCTTGTTCATGGAGTTTAGTGCTGCAGCCTTTTGTTTTGGATCTATTATTCTGTATCCTTTCTTTTCCTTTCCATTTTTCTTCCCTCTTCTCTTATTTGAAATCCTGACCTATTTCTATTTTTTAATTCTTCCAGAGAGTATTATTAAATATTTTCCTATCTCATAAAGCAACATTAACAGTTCTCTGTAAAGTAATTTTCTTGAATATTACCATTTCAAACACACTTGAAAAGACTCTAGTATTCCCCACTTTTTATGGAATTAAAATTATGAGTGAGGTTTTAGTACTCTATTTCTTCATCCCCAAATTGGATGTGCTCCAGGTTTTGCTTTTAAGTCTGACACTCTATTTGAGTGACTACACTGTTTGCTGTCTTTCTTTGTGCCCTATATTTTCTTCTTGCAATATGAGAATAATGATGCAGATTTTATCTAGAAATTGCTCATTGCCCTTCAGTGGTCACACAGTCACAGGCATGTGAGCATTATAAATAGACTTGAAGCTTGCACAGTTATTTCCTTGTTTTCTTTGCCAAACAATACCACATATTAATGTAATTACCTTCATTCTGACTACCTTAATAACTGTTATTGCTCAGCAATGTTAAATGTCATGGCCATTTACATCTTTCTTGAATTTAAAAAATGAAAATCTGTTCTATGGTGCTGTCTTGTGTTTGAGCTTTTAACCATGTTACGTTTTTTGTTTTCTCAAGCTTTTATCACTAATATAGAGCTGTAAGCATTCTAGAATCTAAATGGTTACAGATGTTATATTTACTATAAATGTCATGCTCTGCACATTACTATTTCCTAATGGGTGGATAACAGCTCCATCCATTCATGCTCAAATGTCAGAGAGAATCACATTATTCAGAATTTTGTTTCCCTTATTTTGTCAGGGGGAGGGAGAAAATCCCATTTTCTATATAATTAGAGAGAAGCTCTACTGCCATTGACAAGGAGACTGACAGTTTTGTTGCATCCTTTAGAAGTTATGATACTGAAATAGACATGACCTTGGGCCTTTGTTTGTTTTCATGGTGTATGTTAAGGAAATAAGAGAGATCCAAAAGAAGGAGGAAAGGTAAAACAAGATATATGACATTAGGGTAAATTGATAAGAAAAGATACAAAGCTAAGTAGACCACACTTGATTTTGTAGGAAAAATTTTCTTTTTCTTTGCAGGATAAATAAAATGGGTATCATCTTGGTGAGAATCTTTACATTAAAAGAAAATTCCCAGGTTGTGAAATGCTCAAAATTAAGTCAGGATGAGCATGATAACTGTAACTAGCATAGTGAACACAGTGATATTACTATACTACAAACACAAATTGGTTGGAAATGGGTTTGTAATTTTTTTTTTTTTTTTCTGGGAATAAATGAAGGAAAATACTTAACCCGTGTCTAATTCAACATGGGATAAAAGATATAAAGGATCTGAGCCTGTAGCAACTGTTCTGAGTTTTCTTGGTCAAATTCTATCGGTGCTTCAGAATGTTGGTGGAGTTTTTACATCAGTGGAGAAAGAATGTAGCAAGACTCTTGAGATATCTTTTTTACAGTGAAGACGTGAAGCTACAGCATCTGGGAATGATAGATATGTGTCAGAAGAGAATTTGCTGAAGACAAGAAATCTTTTGCCACAAATTTTCAGCTGGGTTATGGTTCATTTGTAGCAGCTGAGTGGCACAATGGGATCATAGCTTTATTTGAGAATCTGGCACAATATTTCCCTGAGGTGCTTCTCTTTCTGAAGTAGCTGAACTGCTATGCATTTTATGTATTTCACAATCCATTACAGCCCTAGAAAACAAAACAAAAATCTATGAAATTATATTTTGTCTATTTATGGGTCTCTACAGATATTATTTATAATTACTGTACATATAAATTTTTTTTAGAAAATTTTCTGATACTTCCTAGCTGCATTTATATGTAAACAACCTTTTCTATAAATAGTTCTTTAAATTCACATCATCTAGCTATAAATGTTCAAATTTTTGAAGCTACAGTCCTAATCTAGAGATAAGAGGCAAATCTCTGGCATTATACCAACCATATTTCTGGAAAAATAGTTTCACACTCCCCCCTCCACCCCCCATGTTAAGGATTGGTGTATATTTATGCTAGTGGTTAACAAGATTGTAATGTTGCTCTTTCCTATTTTGAGTATGGATTTACAGTGCTGGTTTGCCACTTCAACACACCAGAATGTATTGCAGAAATTCTCTACATGCACATTTTTCTTAGATTATTAACATTCATTCTCCCAAAGTAAGAGAGAAGAGGAAAAAAAAAAAAGAAAAAAGAAAAACAAGTAATTTACAAAGAGCAGAAAAACAATATGAAAAACCTTTCATTTTTATTTTTTCCTCTAGGCTGGTTCATAAACTGCTGCAATGTATGTCTCAGAAAAGTACATACAGCTACCTAATTTACAGATTTCCAAGCTGGAAAAAAGCCTGATTATATTTAATTTAGAGAGAAGAAGCAAAAGCAATTTTTTTTCCCCATTCATTAGAGAGCTGTGATAATGATTAATACTTTGTAAGGCTATTTCAATATAATATATATATATGTAAGACTATCTGAATATATTCATATTTCTTCAGGTACACATGAAACAGCTGCAAAGATGTGAAAAGCTTATTTTACAGCAAAGTAAAGCATCTTATGAAATGTTTTGGTTATTAAAAAGTGAAGCAATCATAGTGATACTTTTATTTATTCCCATTCAGAATTTTTACTGTTTGCATTTCTAACAGCTATCCTCCTTAAAGTAGAGATTTGTGTTCAGTTTATGGCAGCAAAGGGGGAAAAGCTGCCAGAAGTGATTTTAATCCATTAAAAGAAGCTTTATAAAATGATGGGAGCAAAAGTTACAGATGTCTTTTGACAAATATAACTTTTTTGTTAGAATTTATAATTAAATCCTAACTCACAGTTGTCCTTCTGTTATTTACTAAAAAGTGTAACTTTTATTTGTTTACTTTGCAGAATAGTTTTGCTCATTACTATTTAAATCTGTTAGTAGATATCAAATTAAGACAGTAAGTATCTTATGAATAATATGCCATTCTAAGAAAGAAGACAGAAAGAGAGGAACATTTTTAAAACATAGTTCTTGACTTCTGTAAGCTGCTGAACGCTTCCTGAGAGTTGTCAATAAGCCTCAGCTGCCCCAGAAGTCAATGGGAGCTGTAAGTTCTCTTGGCCTCTTTAGCATCCTAGCCCTGAGCACCTGGCACTTTTTTATGCATCGTATTTGTCTAGGGTTTAAAGGAAGTCAGCCCCAAGCATCTGTACACATTACAGGCTGTGCTGCAGTGTAGAAAATTATGAGTTGCCCGTAAAAGAGACAGTTTGAGCACTGGAAGCTGTTTAGAAAAAAAATTAAGGGAATTTAATTTCCTGAGGTACCTTTTGGTGTACATCCTGCTCGCCAGCAGCTGATTCTATGTTGCTTTGATCAAAGACAAAAAGAAAGTGATGCCACATTCAGAGGCAAATGACTGCACATGGGGGGATTTTTCCCATGAGGCAGGTAAGACATTACAGGAAATGTCAGAGCTGTGAAAGAGGCCTCACCTTACTGCTCAAGGGCTCCCCAAAGCCGTTCTCTGTGAGCAACTCTTGCTCGTCCTTTCACCCAGGTGTTGAGACGTGACTGTTGGAAAGGTTCACTTTTAAGGGTAGTGACAACCACCAGGAGGAGGCTCTCCTGTCATATGGAAAATATACTCAGTGACTTATTAGGGGAGAGGAGTAAAATTAGAAAAGGCCTAGAGGCTGACTGCTTATAGTAAAATGATTCATTTGGTTTGCAGTTTGTTTTCTCTCACTTTTCTAAAGAGGCAGAAGATAACCATCCCAGAGCACCCTGCATTAATTATCAACAGAAGTTTATTTCTAACTATTCCCCTACAAGAAGAGAGGAAAAAAAAAAATGGTATTTCTGTGCACAGACTTACCTGTTCATCTGAGGGAAATACAGTAACCCTACTCCCTCCAGGGAGACCCTGGATGAAATTAAGCTAAGTAGAAAATACTGCCACACAAAAGCTCTGGAGCTTTCATGGCATCTGCCTACCAGTGTTGAAAATCACTGCCTGACCTACCCATAATTCTTTCCTTAAAGTCACTGTCCAATTTTTGGCCTTTGTTCTAAGGTTTACCTGCATTCAGCTGTGCAAGTGATACAGGTATTTACCAACAGAAGAATAGAAAACCAGTCCAATCATTAAGAGAGAGAATAGAAAATAATAAACCAATAATGAAGAATTCTCATTTTGACTTTTCTGTTTTCAAAATGGTCTTAAAAAAAAATCACCTTCTTTATTAATGCTGATTAGAAAAGAACTCGTTTCAACAGAAAATAGTGAGAAATTTTCCAGGCACATTTCTTAAGAGAAAGTGTTTTCACTGTTTATTTTATTGTCACAGGAGCCAAAGCAGAAAGCTTTTATCTAAAAGAAGCAGGTCATTTCAATCCAAAAGGTCTGATTCATTTTTTGAAGAACTAAAACACAACAAAAATTCTTTTCCTGTGTCTCTGTCTTATGGACATGATCTGGGCAAATAAGAAATTAAATTATATTGCATCTGAGATACCTTACTGGAAAGAAATTAATTCTTTCCTTTAGAAAGATGGCGCTGTCATGGAGACAAATCAGTTCTCCATTTTTATTTATCATGAGGCTCAATGACAGCAAAAGCCCAGGTAAGAATTATGGCATTCATGACAATAAAATATGTATTTGTTTCACAAGAAAAAAAAAATAATAATAATGTACAGACTTTTTTCTCTGTTATCTTTCAGATAGTTTTATATGATGTTACACAGTATTTCCTCTAATTACTGAGAAAGAATCCCTCATCTGAATATTGGATAGATGTAATTTTTTATATTTGTAAGTTTTAGAAAATTATGAGTTTATTTTATTTTTGCCTTATTCATTCTCTTATACATTTATCAAATTTCAATACATCAAGTTTCTTATACATCTATCAATTTTAACTAGATTTTTAATATCCTCAGTTTCAGAAAGTACAAAGGCATGATGAAATTTAAGTTCTTCTAATTTTTTTTAAATAACTTAATTAGAGCTTGAGATAATGTAGTAGTTCTGAAATTTTATGATTCTTCACTGAGCCTTCCTGTTCTCCACACAGATAAATGTCTTGACAAGTTTCATGATGGTTTTCATTCATATGCAATGTGTTTTGTCCTTTTGAATTTGTTGTCAGACTGCTAAATGATACTCATCTAGTTGGTGACATCAGTGGTACAAAGTCATGTTACAGTCATGTTAAGCTGTGAACATTACTAAGAATTATTCTTGTTTTATATTTATTTTATATCTTGCCTAGGGAAGCAATCAAATGACAAAGTGTGCAATAAAGGTAAATTACCATGAGATCATAGAGGTTGTCCCTCAAGAGGGTAAAAAAATCTGTGCTGACTCCCTAATTTATAAACATGTATCACTACAGGAGTTAATTGGGATGAGTTCCAAAATATTATGAGTATTTCCTCAAATCATAACGATGCAACAGTGGATGTGGCTTAGAAAATATTAAACTGACAGGGACAATTGGTGGTGATTTTAATGGAAAAATGAATTAAAAGTCTGTAGCAACTAATTAAGTCCTTATTGTACCTTTTTCTTGATTATTTTCCCTCCTTCCTTTTAATTCCAATGGCTAAAACAGTTTTATCAAACATAATGTCCTTGTTCTGTGTTGGCACAGAGTTGACCTTTTAGTATTCCACTGAATGAACATAAATATTGAGAAGAAAAAAAGCTACTAGTGATCACATTTGGCTCAAAAGCCAGGCTGTAAACTTGAAAAAAATTCTAAGTGTTAGATTAGAAATTAGAGTTTAAAATAGCATTTCTTAAGGACTACAGGAATTAAAACAGTACTAAAGCTAACATGACTGCCCCCCTAATAATTAAAACTGTGAGTTCAAAAGTAAATTTTTGTCTTATTATGGGATTCCTAGAGCTCCAGCACAGGTAGTATTTCTGTATAAAATCATCAAACAAGCAATGATTTAAAATCAGGATGTAGTGTCTTTTATAACATTAATGATATAATTCATAATTTATTAAATTTTATTACGATATATGGAAAAGCCTTCAAATGATAGTGGTAAAATCAGCCTCTCAGAGTGCCACAATGGAAAGCATTTGTTTATCATATTTCATTTTTTTTTCATACTTCTTTCTCTTGCTTTGACATTATATGAAGATTAATTTTTAATTATTTCCCAAGTTGATTAATTCAAGTCCAAGTTAATAAAAAATGTTCCTTGAATTTTAAAGCAGATCTTGAACTCTCGCTACTTTGTTCTGTAGAAGTTTCTAGGTACCTGAACTTATATACTTGAAAGTAATGAGGGTTAATCATAATGGTGTTGTGCTTCTGGCTTTTAAGTAGCTTCTGGTTAATTTAAACAACTCTGGGACACTGGAGTATAATGAACAAAAAATGACATCCGAAAAAGTACAGCACCATGTAAGCTCATCAGGCTTTCATAAATAACATAAGCAACTATTGCAGATTTACTCTTTTATTTAATTAATGGGCTATGCATGCCTGGAATGACTAGCCTTTCACATTTTCTTTCTGTTAGTTTTCTAATATGATGTACGAGATGAAAATATATTACACTATGAGTGTTTTGCCTTTAGGGGAAAAAAAAAGTAATTGCAGGCATTTTGATCAAATTTATCAAGTAGAATTGAAAGACACTTGTTTGTAACACAAGAAAACTCTATTCCAAAACTAAGCAGCCAGTAAAATTGCACATATTTCTTGTTTCTTGTCTTTAAGAGCAACCAGTACTAACAAAATAAATGTCCTTCATTCATTTTAAGTCAGCAAAAAGACAGAGTATTCTCGTGGCTTAGTCTATAACTTGCTGAGGAGATAATCTTAGTTTAATTCTTTGCTGTGCAATGGATTCTCTCTGTTATCTGGTGTAAATTGTCTAGACATTTAAGAGCAAATGCTTAATAATGCAGATTTTAGCCTTTGATAACTGCTTTGGGAATAAGATGCATGACAATTATCTAGTCTGTTCAGTGACACAGTTTCCCTGAGTCTCTGACATAAAAGGATGTTGCTCATCTCAGCCCCTTTCCCAGCCTTTCTGTGTGGGAATGCACACTGCAAGGTCTTTATAATCCCCCACAGGCAATACAAGCCTGTTCTGCCTTCATTCTGAGATAACTAGAAGTACTGCTATTTTTGTATGCATGGTGTTTAGACCCTGCTACAGAGAAGGATTTGCTAGCATCAGCTAAGTACTGCAGCAACTACTCTTAAGTAGTTGTTGGAGAAATTGCTGCATGTGGCTATCTTATGTCTGCCCTCTGAAAGCATCCTGTCAAATGTATGGGTCACAATATTGCATATTTTCACAGCCCAAACACTTCTATTAACAGTCTAGACACATATTGATATGTGTATATATATATTTATCTTTGTGTGTGTGTCTGTGTGTATGTGTGACAAAATTCCAAAGCATAAACCCAACCTGCAAACTTTACTGGAAATGCACTCTTCAAAAAAACTCAAATGCCTTCTTTTTATGCTTAGAGTTTTTCACTGAAAGGCAGTACCATTGTTTTAAGTTAATTCATTTCAGCAGCAACTTATAATTATTACCTGGCACATTCTCAGACAAAATATTTCCAGATTTTCTCTCTGTTTTGCAAGAAAAGGAACTATCTTCTAATCTGAAATTTATGTTCATTGAAGAGGAAAGGAGACTGGGAAAAGAGCAATTCCTCGTGACAGCAATAGGGTTGGCAATCTCATGTAATGTCAGTGTTGTGCTGTGTACGCAGCTGGTTGTGATCACTGATAAATAAAGTGCTCATGACTGTTCTGCAGTGCTTAACTGATTTGTGTCACCAGCTGGTTTATACCCATTCTATTATGCTTTGCACCATCACCCATTCTTTTAACAACTTTTTTTTTTT
>VWYO01027276.1:26757-44266 GCA_013400275.1 Rhadina sibilatrix
TTTTTTTTTTTCACTTTTTTCACTATTTTTTCTCTCTCCATTCCCCAACTGGAAAAAAAACAGACTTTAACCTCTTGTGCCCTGGTTCCTTCATCTCTTTCCCATATGGAGGAAGCCAAAACTGCAACAAGAGTGACAGAATGGATGATTTTTTTCTTGGTTTTCTTATTTCAGTTCTATATTGATCATTTCAACAAAGTTATTAGTAAAAATTCTTGCATAAATCTCTTTCTCTCTTTTCTCCAAAATATTGTAAAGTGGTTTGACAATCTGGCTTTGACTCAGATACAAAAAAGGATTTGACCCCTACAAAGGCTAAGAAGTATAAAGGATGCATTATTTGACTTTTGAGTGACAGTATTAAACAATATATTTTAGTATGTTGAAAAGAAAAATCTGAAGGCTAAAAGGTCTACTTCAAAAGCAATTATTCTTTATTTTTTTAAAGTCAAGGTTAGTATGATCTCATTGTATTAAAGTGGTTTCTTTTTTAGTGAATATAATCATTTATTAAATAATTTGAAAACAAGAAGATTAAAGAATTTTTTTTTGTCACAGATTTTTACAAAAGAGTACAAACCTCAGAAAATGTATTAAAAAAAAAAGCTATTACATTGAAAATAGTAGCTCCCCCCACCTCTTTTAACACTTGAACATTATGTACCCTTTTAGATATGTCTGTCTAAAATACTGTGGGTGCCATTTATCATTATGTGATGTGTCTTCCAAATAAGAACGATCCTTTGCAGGAAAAGATCACATTATGTACTGATGCCACATTGGGAGTCTCTGTCTCCAAGCTTTCAGGAAAACTAATAAACCAACTAATGCAGTACACTTTCAGCATAATTGGCTTTGAGCACAAATTTAAAGGACACTTCAGCTTAGTAAGTAAAGGAATTATCCTCTTTTAATTTTTTTTTTCTAAAATAGGATATTGAAGAAAATAGTAATCTAATCAATGTAGATTAGACTAGAAAATTACACCTATTATGTGTAGGAATAAACTACAACAGACTTCTTTGCATCCAAAGGTAAATTAAAAAAAAAAAAATTGGTTAAAAGTTTTATAACTGTAGCAGATATTTTAAAGTTGACAACTTTAATAATATTGCAGAACAACAGAAGTCCAGTACTTTTAAGGCCCTGAGTAACTCCATTTCTCACTGAAGTCAGCAGGAGGTAATGACATTCACTCAAAATGTTTACAAATTCCATTTCCAATACAAAGGTAGAAGCATGATCCCATGAGAAAATATTATTTTTATACCTATAACCATTGAATTTTCATGCAAGTTCCACATAATTCTGTCTTACAGTTTGAATGAATGCATGTAAATCTTAATTTAAATTTACTTGTTTAGGTCTGATTCTCCTTAAAAAAAAACACCCTTTCTTTAATTATAGGTTAAAGCTTAACTCTGCAATAATCATGATAAGCCAGTCAATAACATTAATTCTTGGATCAGATTCACTGATATTCCACAGCAAATTTGTAATGGTTCAGTGCAAAGAAGTCATAAAGCTGATTCATTAAGTTCCTGAGGATTCCCTATAGAGCTTCTGTAATGGTGTATATTTTGGGCTTGTGCCCAGAGAAGGTTCCCTCATAAAATGGGGTTAGTCAAAGATCTCTTGCTGCCAGAATAAGCCTATAGGCTGTGAGCAAAAGCACAAAAATAACCTTAATGTGGGTGACATTATATTCATGACTGGACTGAACTACAGCCAAATCTCTTCTGAGAAAATGAGAAAGGCATCCAGTTACCCCTCAGGCTCAGCAAAACAAGGTTAGCAGATCCTGTCACGTAAGTAGATGTGATCATTCTATGTATTGTTTTAAATTATGTGGCAACTTAAAAGAATTGAAATGGCAAAACATGCTTGCCATGATGAATCTAAGGTCTAATTTTTAAAATCTTAATAAGGTATCCAAAATCCTTGTAACTCTTAATAGTGCAATAGCTGCTGCTTGTAGTTTATCCTTAATACTGAAAGATTGGTATATTCATTCATTAATTAATATCTTAAAGAACAATCTTATTATTTTCTTTGAAATATAAATATAAAAGATATTATCAATTCTTCTGGCTTCCTTGATTTACATTTTCACTTCATAGATTTCAAAGCACTTTCTACCTGCTTTCATTTCCTTCTGTGTCCTTCAATATTTTCATTAGCAGATCTGAGAGCATTAGTATGGTGAGTTTTATGTTCTTTTTCCCAATGCTTTAATTTTTTTAATGTTATTTTTCATGAATTTGGGTTTTTGTCCTCTATCCCAGTCCAGATTGAAGCTTATTCAACCTTGACTATATATTTAGCTTTTTTTTCTATTTTATGAATCATTCCTACTCCTACCATTTTATACATTTACACATAAACATAAACATAGAAATAAATTTATAATACTTTTTATAGATTTGAATTAAATTCTCCTTGTCATATTTATGAGATAGCAGGCTCACTCTGACTACTTTTGTTATACATCTAAGCTAAAACTTTAAATTCTATCTGTAATAATGGAGAAAAGTAAACACTTCACAAAATTACTGTTTAATTTAAGTTAAATTGTCAAGGAATAACACTCAATACAAGCAAAAATCAAGTTTTTTAAGTTTTATTAATTTCCCTTCCTTGTGAAACTAGCTTTGTGATTAATTTTCCCAATTTACAAGAGATCTATTTATATTTGACAAGAATTTTCCCTTCTGAATAGGAATTCATTTGCTTGTTTCCTTAATAAAACAGTTCATACAAGCTCCTTGCTCTCAGCTGAGAGTCTGGAAATTTCTTGTGAGTAAACGAATATTTTATTGCTTTGAAGTGTTATTTGCAATAGGTGACTGATGCTTCTTTTAATGAGTTTTTGGTTGTTTTGCTGTTTTGGTTTTGGGCTTTTTTAGTTGTTTTTTGTTTGTTTGTTTTTGTTGGGGTTTGGTTTGTTTTGGTTTTTGTTTTTTGCTTTTTGTTTGTTGGTTTTGGTTTTGGTTTTCCCAAATGTTAAACTGGGTTTTGATTCCGCTCTCACTGGCCTGGACTTTGAATGAAAGTTCTAATTACTGTGAATTTTAAAACCCTTCTGGTGTGTCAGTTTCAAAGCTATGAAGCACAGAAAAAGTGTTATGATCTTCCTTGTTTCTTGTTTTCTTTTTCAAAAGAGAGACTGTTTAGAAGATGGAAAACAAAAGTATTCAAAGTAGATTCGGATGGTGGCGTAGTTGATATCAACAACCAAGTGCATGGAAGAGACATATTGCCAAATCAGATGTTTTGTTCTTAGAATAATGATAAAATCTGTTGAAAATGTTGCAGTAGTATTAATAATACCTTGAGGAACTGGAAAGTTCCACTAACAATGTAAGTATCTGTAGGTATACAGAGATTGTGCTACAAGATCAAACCATTGAATCAATAGCCCAACAGTAACAGGATGTAGCAAATATGAAGTGGACTAAAACCAAGTGACCACATGTGTACATTTCAAAAATAAATTTATTTGTTAATACTGGATAGTTTATAGCTGCAACATGTCCACATTAACACAACCAGGCTTGCTATTTCACTTGTTAAACAAGAGATGAAGGTTGTATGCTTGAGACAGAGATGCCTAGCCTCAGAGCAGCAAGGGGCTCTGGGCTCAGCCTCTTGCTTTCCTCTTGAAGGACTGTGAATAAGTGATTTTTAAGAACTGGAGCATGAAATGAAGGAAGGAAACAATTTTCCTCTTGAATTAAATAATGATATATGTACTCCTCTGAGATAAATAATGACATATATTTTCCTCTGAAAAGATGTACAGTGTTGAAATTTCCTGGATAAACTAATATTCTCAGAAACCAGATCTATCTGTCCTTTTTACTTTTACTGTTTAGAAATGTAGAACAAGCTTGGAACTGCAGTGGTATGGTTTTTCACAGTACTTTTTGGCTGCTCTGTTTTGTATCTTGTCAGTATTGTGCTTCATTAAGTTACATTAATTCCTGTTTCTGAGCCATTCTGTTGGGCTCTACTAAATAGTTTCTCAATTTCTCCCTATAAAAACTGGACTGAAAATACATATTTTCATTATCTTGGACAGAAATTTGATTTTGAATCAGAAATAACTGATCTTGAATTTGGTAATGCTCCTTGATTGTACAAAAAACAAACCCTTCCTTATGTCCAAATGTGAACTGGTCTCTACCTGGCAGTGATGAAGACAGTGCTTTTCCATCTTAATCCTCTCACTATAGTGATAAACTACTATTAAGTTTTAGCTAAAAGTGGTTTTACTGTGAAACAGATGGACTAAGAGGTCCCTTCTGCTTTTGGTAATATTGTTTCATAATTATTAAATTAAGGTCTTTTGCAATTGTTGAGGAATACATTCAGTGCTGGTAGGTCGGGGTGCAGCTGCAGTTCAAGGTGCAGGTGGAGTTCTGGGTGTTGGAGCCCCAGCCAAGAGGCTGTGAGCTGCTGACCCTTTGCAGAACAAAAGGCACAGGGAGCTGTGGCCCAGCCAAGTGACTGGACACTCAGGGACATGGCAGGAGCTGAGGACTCAGACTTTACCATGCACACAGACTGTGTTTACCATGTTCAAGACCCCAGACTTTACCATGCACAGACTGTGAGGGTATGAAAGCCCAGGGAGTCCTTTGATCAGGGTCTGTCCTCAGAGGCACCAGCTTGGCCTGTTATTCTGTGACTGCACCAAGATTAAATTATTTTAGGGATCCAGAAGGCTGAGATTCTGCTATGGAAATCTGAGGGTTGAGCCAGTATGGAAACCTGGTCTGACTGTGTGAAAGTGGGGTGTGTAGGACATCACAACAGGCATATGTCATCTCCCTGAAGTTGCCCATAGTCTTTGGTGGTGGGAGTGTGACAGCCAGAGTGCCTTCTGGATGGTCAGACACAGGGAAGTTTCCTTAACATAATGCCATCTAAAATTACATTGAGCTTTTATGACCCACATCATTTATGAGCTACGTGCTTTCTTTGTCAGGAAGCTTGACAGGCAGAAATTGGATCTCCAACCCAACACAGTGAATCTGCTGGTAGAGTTGGTCTGTTCCCATTCTATATAGGTGTTCTCAGACTGTACTGTTTATTACTAAATATGTGAGCTGGTCTAGGATCCTTCTTATTTTCACTTCATTTATAAACCTTAAGCCAATATGCAGATCCCCTGCTCTTTGAGGTAAAGTGCTTCCTGCTAATCCTTTTGGTAGTCTTCATTCCCATTGTAGTGGAGTTGTTACGATATTTTCCAATTAAATTATATAGAATGACAATCACTATCTCAACAATTGCAATGATTTTTAGGGAAATTAAACTTTGAGTTGATCTTAATTTTATTAATGTTTCACATTTAATATTAGTATTTAATTAGGCTTTCGTTGTTTTAAACTGTTTTTAAAGAAGGGAGGAAATTTAGTCAGGTCACTCTTTTTAACTTGCAAATAGCACTTAGATACCTCCTGTAGTTCAAGAAAAAGCAGCAGGTATTTTGAAGACAATGTGCCTTTGATGAAAGGAGCAATTGAAATTTTGCTGATTGTACCTCACAGGTAAGTTCAGCACTTGGAAGCCAGAGCTGTCTTGTAAATTCGAAACTAGGTTACACTTGTCATGGTAGGTCTCATTCTAGTTCAGTTTGTTTTATTTCAGTGTTACTCATTGCCATGCATGATTTTAAGCTATAAAGTAATGCATAATGACTTGAAATTATTTGGGTAGTAGTTTTATAGTAAAAACATGTTTTCTTTTTGTCATACAGTGTTAGACAATATGAAAATGTGAAGTACATTAATGATGAAAAACCAGCATTGTATTTCCTGCCCCTGAGGCATTCACTGGTTTTCCAGGTAGAGGAGAGCCTTAGGCCACCATTAAGGAGTATTTGCTTCAGGTATTTCTCATGTTATTGTCTTCTGTTTGACAGTGAGCCATACAAAGCCTGAATATCATGAAAATTATAAATATTGTAACTATTTAAAATTTTTATATCCTTTCTTTTCCACTTGAAAGGCATCAATGAGTCTATTATAGGGTGTGAACTGAAAAGCAATGACTAAAGCAGATACTAGCAAAACCAAAATATAAAATCCAGTTTTCACCTAAACGCTTTTTGGAACTTAACACTCAACCAATCTTGAGCAAAAGCATTAACAGTTTCTCTACTTTAAAAACCATAGGGAAATTAAATAAATGGTAGAACTGTTCCTTAACAGTGCTCATACAGGCAGGAAAATTTACTGAGATATTTTAATCCTAAAAACACATTTATTGGAAGACAAGTTTATGTATACAAAGCAATAACAAAACAAATTAGAAAAAAAAATATAACCTGGACATTTTGAATAAGACTTGAAAGTTGATTGCTGATTATTTCTCAGAGAGAAGAGCAAAATCAGTATTGCATATACAGATAATGTGTGCTAGATTATTTTGTTCTGTTATTTTTAAAAGGGGAGGTAAAAGACTTCAAATTTGAGAAAGGAAGAACATCTTCTACATTTTCAGTCAACTTGAATGTAAATGGCCTTCTTTGCTGGATTCTATGACCTGGTAAAGCTCTCAAGTTTTATATAGGTTTATACGGGTTTTTAAAATCAAACATAATTTCAAATACAATGTACCATTTTGAATACTATTATAAAACTGGAATATAGGTTTGAAAATACAAAATAATCTTAAAACACAAGAGGACTGATTTGTGTATTGTGCTGTCAAAACTCAAAAACTAAATGGCTGTAAAGAAAACATAAATGTAGATCTATTTAATGAAAAGATTCATCTGTTGGGATAGTAAAGGAATATCTGCGTTTTTAGGATTGTTTAGTATATTGGATTTTAGGAAAAAAATTAGGAAAACAAAGAAGATTTTTGTTTGTTTGTTTGTTTGTTTTTTTCTAAATTGAGAAATAGTGAAAATATTAGCTAAGATGGAAAAAATAATGCAAACCCACTAATTAAAAAGAATTACTTATTACAATAGAGAGGAAAAATCCTGAATGATATTGCATCTTTATTTGAAGCACTGGTATTCAATCTAAAGAGAAAATTTGAAGAACATAAAGACTAAAAGAGAATAAGAGATGATAGTCTGATGGACATTTGGCTATGAATCCACAGTTGGGCTTACATCACATAACCAGTAATGCTCTTCATAGTAAAGAAAAATTCTTTTGCATTCAGTATTTTGTAATCATACAGCAAAAATCCACAGATAAAAATACTGCTGATGATCCTGTGACTGTTGCAAACAGAATAATAATGATAATCAAAAGGAACCAAGAAATAAACTGCAAAATGGTCATGAATTTGTGCAGAGATATAATTGAGTGTAGGTGGGAAGGAGACATAAATTGCCCAATATTTATAATTAATTACAGTTACTGATTAATACTTCTTCCATGATTCCATGAAAGTCAAATGACAATTTTTGCTCTATGATGACATGATTATCATATCAAACAGCTTAATGGAGAAGAGGCTAGTCATTTTATAGACACTGCATAGATGGTGGAAGAAAAGAAATTCCAGAAATGAAAGACACTTTCTTAGTGTCTTAATGATAAGATACATTTCTGGAAATAATGAAACTGAATTTAAAAAAAGAAAAAAAGAAAAAAAAAAAGATGATGCAGAAATCTTTTACAACTGGTGGTGTCTTTGAAGTGGTAAAGACTGCAAAAGAAAACTGTAGCATATATTTGGAGATTCTCTTTACAGACTGCTCAAAATTCCAATAACAGGAGGTGAGAAAGAGAAATGGAATATTATTAGGAAGATGAAATGAATGAATGATTAGATTATTATCATACAAATGGGTAGGTATCTCTATAATACTTGTCGGCACTTTTAAAAACCCAGTACCTCACATCCAATCAGTATTTCAAACATTAATCAGAGGAAGGACCTGTAACTGATTCCCTTTCACTCAAGAAGGCTCATTACAGAGCTTGATTGTAATATTAGAACTGCCACTGAGATGTACCAGACTAAAATCTGAAGTGTCTTGTCTGCTAGAGCAAGAAATCTAAACTTGTGATTTCATTAATTCATATTATTAATTTTTTGTTCTAATTGAAAGTGGTTTCACACTAAAAATATAAACATAGGGGAGAATATTTCAATGTTAAAAGTAGATTTCATAAAAATATGTTCCTTCTCAAATGATTTAAATGTTTTAAAGATTTTTACAAATATTTAAAGTAATTAACTCTTTCCTGTGAGATCACCTTACCCTTTTGGAAGCTTGGTAAATGAGACTAGGGATTTCTGGCTCAAAACATTTTGGGTGCACTTGTGGGGAAAAGGCCTCTGGTGAGGCGATGCTCTACTCTGCACACCCCACACCTCCTGTACCCCAGCCCTGCAGTGGCCACCAATCCCTGGCACACCAGAGGCAACCCTCCACACCTGCCTCTGGAGCCCCTATCCCAGCTCCTGAGTGGCCAAATGACCAGAAATCCCACCTGGAGGCAGGGCTCAGGAAAGCTAAGGGGCACTTAAGCCAAAGCATGAAGTGACCATGCCTTGATTCCACCTCCTCAGGAAATTTCTGTCAGTAAAACACCACTGGAACCAGGAGCAGTAGCTATACTTGTTCTTTGCTGCATCTTTTCTCTCTTTCTTCTTCTAATTCCCTTTTCTCTGAGTTTTGAGTAATGCAAAATTGGACAGCCTTGAAGTTTGTTAAGTCAAATGTGCCAAATTAATGCTTTGTGAAATTCTTTATGTTGACTGAATGCTGCTCTAAACTTTTGCCAAGGTTCTCTGATTTTCTGAAGTTGCCAGTAAAGTCTTTTGTTGTTTTGATCTTTTGAAAATGTCTTGTCCATATTTCTCCTTTGCGTCTAACTCAGAGTACACAAAAAACCATAAGCCTTTTTAAGAGGTTTGTCAAGCAAGGTTTTGGGGCCTTACAGCCATTCATGGCACAAGACCAGAAAACTGGTGGGTTTACATTATATTTTATGTGCATTTTGTTTAATTTTTTAAACAATATAATATATAAGTATTTCTAGAAATACAGAGGATTCCTCTCTCCGTCAAACCATAATAGCAAGGGCACAGCTAATTTTCTTTTTAGCTTCTTTCATCCTAACTTCAACTACTTTTCACAATAATGTCTCATCTGAATAGGAAGACTAGACAACTGTTTACATAAAATTTCTCTTTGCTATAACCTGAAGGCTGGCATATAGGGCAGGACTGGGATGGAACTAACGTTCCCCACAGTAATGCTTATAGTGCTGTGCTGTGTGGCCAGGATGATATCACACCTGTTTCAGTTATTCTTGACCAGTGTTCTTATAGCATCAAGGCTGTCTCTCCTATCACTCCTCATCCCTGCTTCAAAGGCCAGAAGGCTGGGGGTGAGCAAGAGCTTGGGAGGAGACATAGGCAAGATTGCTGACCCAAACTGAAAAATAGTTATTCCCTGTCACATGATATTGTTTTCTGAAACAAAAGCTAAGTGAAAAGAGGAGGAGGAGGAGGGAGGTATTTGTAATTACGGTGTTTGTATTCAAAAACAACTGCTGCACATCCTGAGGCCCTACTTCCCAAGAAGTGACGGGGTATCAACTCCTGTTGGCAAGTAGAGAATACATGTTTTTGTTTTCCTTTGCTTCCATGTGTGTCCTTTGCCTTTCTTCATTAAACTGACTTTATGTTGATGCACAAGCTTTTCTTTTTTTTTCTTTTTGTATTTTTCGTCCTGTCCTTCAGAGGATGGGAGTCAACAAGTGGATTTATGGACACCTGGTGGGTGGCCATCCAAGATCAGCCCATCACAGTCCTTTTTGGTGACTAAGGTGGGGGACTTGAAAAATTGAGAGGAGGACAGTGATTGGGAGAGGTAACAGACACAGTATGGATCAACCATAGCCAATGATAGAATTGTTGGGATTTTCTTTGCTTGTGTGTGATTATGATGAAGAGGCAAGGAGTGAAATGAGTGCAACTAGTCACTGTTTGTTGGTGTTATGATGTTATTTTGATTTAGGTGTAGGAAACTATTTTTGCTAAATATATATAATTTCCATGGCAAGGTTTTTGGTAGTGCAGAGGCAACAGGAATGGCTTTTGTGAAAAGACACCAGAAGCTGTTCCTATATCAGAGTAAGTTCCATCTGGCTCCAAGACATCATTGTTGCTGGCAAAAGATGAGCCTGTCAACAGTGTTGGTAGAGCCTCTGGGATAATATATTTAGAAAGGGTAAAAAACAGGGGAGAGCACTGATAAAATTTGAGAGAAATGGCTCTGCGTACATCGAAGTCAGGGAAGAAGTATGGGGAAGAGATGCTACAGGAGCCAGAGTAGAGATTCCCCTGCAGCTCATGGAGCAGCCCATGGTGAGGCAGGCTGTTCACCTGCCACCCATGGAGGTCCATGGTGGAGCAGATATCCATCTGCAGCCTATGGATGATCACACACTGGAGCAGATGTGTGTGCCCAAAGGACACAGTGATCACATGGACATCTCACACCAGAGCAGGTTTTCATACAGGGTCTGGGAGCCTAGTGAGGACCCACATTGGAACAATCTGTTCCTGAAGGACCCCATGGAAAGAGCCATGCTGGCATGCTTCATGAAGAATGGCATCCTGTGGGAAGGATTTATGCTGGCAAAGTTTGTGGAGAACTGTCTCCCATGGGTGGGATGCCATGCTGGAGCAGGGAAAGGATGTGAAGATGAAGAAACAGCAAAAAAAAAAAAAAAAAAAAAAAAAAAAAAAAAAAAAAAAAAAAAAAAAAAAAAAAGGTGTGATGTGATCATAACCCCAATTCCCAGTCCTTGCCAAAGTGTTAAGGGAAGAAGGAGGAGGTATATGAGTCAGGAGTGAGGATGATACTGGTAAGAAGTGGGTGGAGGGAATTTGGGTTTTGTTTTGTTCTTATTTTTCACTATCTAAAATAAAATCATGCTAATTCTATCTTAGCTACTTTATCCCATAGTTTATTTTATATATATATATATATATATAGATGATTTGTCATTAGACAAAAGATGACTGGGCATATGCAAATACTGGCAGCATACTTTGCAAAGAAGAGTAAAGGTGTAAGAACACATGAGAAATATACCTCATGCTTGTATTTTCATGTGATGAACAAGATCTTCACCTTTTTTAAATCAGTTCATAAAAGACAATGTGGATATCTTTGGACTTCTATGACTCACTGCTCAGATACACCTGCCTTAATCACACCAATGGTTCATGACCAACTGAAAGGCCAAACTGCATGACAACTCAATCTACTTTTCACAGTTATTTTAACATGTTAGCAAGTATATTATTCTAACTTTAGTAGATGGATGAGAATTAGCAAAAATATCTTTGGCTTTCTACAGAAAAAGTAACAAGAACACAAATGTGTTATAATAATGTGTTCAAGCTTTTTTATAGAGTGGACTATACAACTGCTGTACTGTAAGAGTGGAAAAAATTATGTGGAGGAATTAGAAACAAATAGGTGTTAAAAATAAGTATCACAGCTTATATGTCAGTGAGAGACAGGAGTTCAGGCTTGGGAAACTGTAACTCTGGGGTATAGGATGCAACCGATGGAGTCCATAGTGGGGATTGAATTGTGAGGTTTGAATTCAGTGTCATGGTAGAGGCTTACAGCAAGCCCATAGTGTTCAGCTCAGGAGAGCTACAGGGGCTATTATTCCCATAGAAATAACACCTAGGTCATAACTATTGCACAGAAACAATACCTAAATATTCAGTTTAAAGTTCTATTGTAGCGATTCTCTTGAAAGACTAAGTATGTTAGCCTGATGGCATACATTTTATGTAGCACTGTTTTGAAGGCCATAACTGAATTTTGGGTTTGCCAGGTTTTGCTGGTGGGGAGGCTACTGGGTGACTTCTGTGAGAAGCTTGACAGAAGGCTCCAGAATGGACATGCCCCTGGCCAAGACTGGGCCAACCAGAAATGGTGGCAACACTTCTGTAATAACATATTTAAGAAGAAAATAAAAGTTGTTGTGCAGTTGTTATTGTTCTCTGTTATTGCAGAGAGGAGTGGAGTGAGAATATGTGAGAGGAGCAGCCCTGCAGACACTAAGGTCAGTGGAAAAGGAGCGGGCAGAGGTGTTCCATATGCCAAAGCAGACATGATGAAGCAGCTGTGCCCCTGCAGTCCATGGAGGTTCATGGGGAAGCAGAGATCCACCTTTAGCCCTTGATGGAGACCCATGCCAGAGCAGGTTGATGCCTGAGGGAGGGCTATGAACCTGGGAGAGGCCTCTGCTTGAGAAGGTCCTGGCAGGGACCTGCAGACCTGTAGAGAGAGAAACCCACACTGCAGCAGATTTCCTGGTAGGACTTGTGATCAAATGAGGGACCCACACTGGAGCAGCCTCTCCTTGAAGGACTGCACCCCTGGAAGAGTGACCACTTTCCAGAAGTTTCTGAAGAGCTGTTGCCCATGGGATGGACTTAAGTTGAAGAAGTCCATGGAGGACTGTCTCTGCTGGGAGAGACCCCACGCTAGAGCAGAAGAAGGGCTCTTCTCCCTGGGCACTAGCAAGAATAACCTGTGATGAGCCAACTATAACTCCCATTTCCCATCTACCTGCACCACTGGGGTAGGAAGTAGAACTTGGGAAGGAGGGAGGGGTGAGGGGAAGGTGGTTTTGAGATTTATTTTACTTCTCATTATTCTGCTCTGATTTTGTTAGCAATAAATTCAATTAATATCCCCAATTCAAGTCTGTTTTGCCTGTGATGTTATTTGGTGAGTGACCTCTCATGAATCTTAACTCATGAACCTTTTGATATATTTTCCCTACCCTGCCCAGTTGCAAAGGGGAGTGATGGAGTGACTTCGGTAGGCAGCTGACATCCAGCCTGGGTGTCTTTGTTTGGAAAGACAGGTATCTGCAGGGAAAGCTGGAGTTTCCCTTAGAACGGAGAATGTAAACCCCTCCCCCCACCCCCAAATTATAATTTTGCAATTAAGGGCTTTCAGGCAAAGACGTGGGAATAGGAATAACAGTTCTTTACTAGGAATATTAATAATACAAATGTAGTAGAAANTCAACCCACTACACTAATCCAAAACATTTGGAATTGGATATCAAATTGAAAATTCTTAGGTGTTTAAGAACACACCAATTCTGGCAGATACCGAGTTGTTCTCTATTTATCACAGTACTGAGTGAATGTCACACAATTATTGCAGCAACTATAATTTATATTATCTGCAGTGCGATATTGCACTTCATTTTAAATTCTTTTTTGTAGCCTATGATTTTGTTGCAGTGGATAATGCTGCCTTTTACTTTTTGTTCAGTAGTTGGGTTAAGGTTCTGTCTCTAAAAGATCAGTGTAGTCTTGAAACAAATGAATAAACAAAACTCAAAAAAAGATGCTTGCTTCACCTTATTCCCTGATTGACTTAAGTTTCAATGGACTCATTACATCTCAGAGTGGACAAGTACTACAACTGCTGCAGCAAAGTGGAATGCTACAACTGTATTGGTAGGGTGGCATAGATTTACAAAGTTAAGGATTTAGCTCACTTCTCTGTCACTGCAAGATAAGAATACATATTAACTTAATGGAAGCTCCTGTATTCCTTAGAAATGCTTGGAGGCACCTCATCATGGACTGCTACTATTGAGCGTTTTGTCAATCTATGCTGTTTTACAATGTATCAGTCCTAGTATGTCTAGCTGTTGTGCTTTAGTGTGCATTGTCACTAGAAAGATTATTTGAGAATGAAGATTCTCTGACAACATGTGTTCCATCACCATCGAAAGTGAAATTTACTGGTTTTGTTTCCAAACAAGAACCCAGGAGTTCTCATCTTGTATTGCCATTCTTGTTTCTCTTATCTACTTATTACCACTGAGGCAGACAAAAACAGCTACAAGAGCATAGGAGGGAAAAGATAAGAAGAAAGGAGTCACAAATGCAGTTAATACTTGAAAAACTTAGTTATCTTAAAAGACAGGCACACTGAATTAAAAAACAAAACAAAACAAAAACAAACAAACCAACAAAAAACCCCCAAAAACCACCACCAAAACTTTCATCATTAAAACTTCACGTTCAGAATTAAAATTAGAATTTGCATTTACCTACTCTCTGATGGTTGTAGCTTCTGAGTCATAGAATCATGGACTTGGTCATCCACAGGGGTGCCTTCCAACTCAGCATATTCTAACTCCTGGCCCTGGGCCTGGCACCCCAAGTGTCACACCATGTGCCTGAGTGTTGTCCAAACACTTCTTGAACTCAGACAGGCTGGTGCTGTGACCAATTCCCTCGGGAGCTTGTTCCAGTGTTACCACCTTCTAGATGAAAAACCTTTTCCTGCTATCCAGCCTAAACTTCCCCTGACTAAGCTTCATGCCATTTTTGAGTCCTGTCACTCATCACCAGGGAGAAGAGACCTGACCCTCTTCTCCCCTTCATGAGGAATTTGTAGACTCTGCTGAGGTCTTCCCTCAGTCTCCTCCAGGCTGAGCAGACCAAGTAACTTCAGCTGCTCCTCATAAGTCTTCCCCTCTAGACCCTTCACCTTCCTTGTGGCCCTCCTTTGGGTGTTCTCTAACAGCATCATGTCTTTCTTTTATTGGAGTGCCTAAAACTGCACACAATACTCAAAATGAGGTTGCCCCACTGCAGAGCAGAGTGGGATAATCACCTCCTTTGCCCAGCAGGTGATGCTGTTGTTAATGCACCAGTCTCTAGGCTTTGGAAAGCAGAGAGGAAAATAAAGCAGGACAAAATGCAACTGATGCAAAGATAGTTGCTTTTCCCCAGCTCTTTCTCTGCATACCATTTCAGAACAAAAAAGGAGGCAGGGAGCAGATTTATTTCAACTTTACCTGCAAAGACAGATGTTTCAGTACTTAGTACTCTAGCACCTCGAAATAATGCACATAAGACAAGAGGAGGAGCGAGGAAAAGAGAGGGTTATCTAAACTGTAATGCTCCTGAAAGTACATCATGAATAAGAGTATAATTGCTATCTTTGTTTCTGTGAAAGTAAATATCTCAGAGTTATGACATTTTCTGCCTCTTGCCCTGTGCTCCTGGCATCTAGAGGCTGCCATTAACATTAGGTTATTAAAAGAAAAGCCGTGAGAAGTCTTGGTGAAAGGAAAAAAGTGAGTTGTTGAGGGAGACGAAGCAGTGACAACAGAAAGTGAAACAGGAGATTGCAGTGCTTGCAGCTAAAAGAACCCTCTGTCACCACTGAAGTTGCAGCTTCATTCTGACTTTCAAGATTCAGCAGCCTTAAGGAACCAGAGGAATTTGTGAGGAATGTGATTGTGAAGTTACAGTGTGAGGTGAAAAGATGGTAAAGCTGGAACAGGAATTGGGAAAGGAAAGGAATAATACAGAGGGAACAACATGCTTTGTCATTACTTACAGTGTGCCACTGTATTCAGGTGGGAAAGAAGCAAGGAAAACTGTAGAAACCAAGTCTAAAAAAGTGTAACAGCAATCATTTCTAGAAAGACTATGACTAAATTCCTGTATTTACAACAATAATTTTAAATCCTTTTTAACAGGTCATAATTTCTTTTATAGAATAATTTATAGAATACTTCCTGCCCACCAGCCTGCCCTGTCCCACCTCCCCCCAAAAACATACTTTAATAGGAAACTAAGAATTGACATGTTTTAAATATATACTTAAAAAGGAGTTATTGTAGTAATCAGTGAAGGTACTGGTTACTCAAGGTAGTAGTTGTTCCATTGTGTCTCCTGCATAGCTGAAAACAGTTTTGACTTACAGGAGCAGGCCCACGAGTTTGAGAGTTAACAATGAGCTTAGGAGGGAGGGAGAGAGGACGATGTGGGAATACAGTCAAACCATAATTCTGCCCTATCATGAATCCCACCAATGCCATACTGTCATGAATAATAAATACTCCATCTGAGTCCAGATTAAATGCAGAGGTTAGTCCCTGTCAGGCAAGAGAAAGGTACTGAGGCAAAACAGAGTCTAGGAAAACAAAATATCTTTATCTAGCAGGACAAACTCTGTGTCCAGCGTACTCATATGAAAGATAAGTTTTACATTTAAAATAAGTAGTCTGAGACTAAAATTATAGCCTAGGAAGATTACAAAATGGGTTTGAAAACAGTGACTTGTGCCAAATGTGTCTTAGGATAAATGACTATTTTGATAATTTCTTTAAGTGGAGCATTTCAATGTCAGTGTGTTCCCTTTCAAAATGGAATGGAACATTTTGATTGCTCAATTTGAAATTATTTTCTTCAGTGGAATGTCCTTCACATTATACAAAAGAGCAGAATTAGATATAATTGATCATCTTCTACCTAGATGCATTTCTTTTTCTTATTACCAATAATTATTTAACATACATTTGTGAAAGTACAATGAAATTTTGGGTGCTTTTGATATTTCACAGAGGAAAAAAAATGTGAACCGACAGAGTTTTATAAAAACAGGAAAGTTGTCTTTTCTTTGTTTCAAATGTATAAAAAAATACTGGCACTTTAATCCAGAGCAATTATTTACAGCCCTTATATTTTCCAGTTTTTAAGGAACACCACAGAGTCTAGTCCGTTCTCCAAGCTTTTGGTTCGAGAGCAAGTAACACCAGTTTCCAGGAGCTTCCCTAAAATATAAAAACATTAAAATAAAAACACATCCTCAGGGAGCAAGTGTTCTGGCACAAAATTTATCCTGGAGCAATCAACTGCACAAATGTAGCTAAATATGTGCCATCTGTGAAGGAATTTGTCCAGTGAAATCAGCAGCATTTCTGTTACAAAGCGCCCAATTGCTCCAGGATGTGATTCTATGCAGGTAAATTCAGGATATCTAAAGCTGTTGCCAGCCTGTTATCTTGAAATGTCTGAAATGGTGACTGCATTTTGTGTGGCAGGCTTTACTGCAGAAGTCGTAACACAGAGAAGCTTCTCGATGTTTATTCCAGCGTTCAAGTGACTTGTTTACCCCTAAGCAGATGGTCATTCAAGCACAGCATACATCAGCTGACACCTTTATTGCCCTAATAAGGATCAGGAAGAATCACCAACAGGTTTCTATCTTGTTAACACAGTGGGATGTGCAGGCTACAGCATAATGCTGCTAAGTGCCAGAAGTATCAAACTAGATGGATCCACCAGGAGTGCGGCAAACTGATCTGCCTTGTTGTGCTGTCAGAGCCCTGGCTGCATTGGTACTGGAGAAAAAAAAAGAAAAAGGCTTTTCTTTCTCTCCTAACAGGTTTACTGGTCTGCAGCATTTCCTGATTTTCTTTGCTTTTACAGGGTTATATAATATATGTAGCTCAACCAGGGGCCACAAAAGCTGTGGGAAAGAGTATTCGCTGCTCGAATGGGATTTGTTCTTTGAATGACACCAAAAACAGGGATGGGGAGACTTGTGGAATGGGCATAGGTGTCATTCCAATGGAAACTGCCAGGCCCTTGGGAAAAGGAAACAATAACATTTTGTGTCATATTGTGGGAGTGCACCATGGGGTTCTAGGCTGTAGCCGGGGGG
>VWYO01027276.1:44295-86745 GCA_013400275.1 Rhadina sibilatrix
CAGTGGTGATGACATTAAGTAGATTTAGAGGGATTGGGTCAGAGTGAAAGACACCTGTTTAGTGTAAAGTGTAGATATTGGTTCATAATTGTAAATAATGTGCATGTAACTTTCTGTATATAAGATGACGAGCTGGGGGCAGGCAGTCAGTCGTCACCTGTTGCCCGTGCTGTCCAGACCCTGGCAGAGCTCAGAGAAAAAGTAATGTGATAAGATAAAATAAAGAAGAGCAACCTTGAAAATGAACATTTAAAGGCTCCTCGTCATTTCTGTGGGCTGTGCGGGGCTTCTCGGAGGACAAAGGGCAAATACCACCCTAATCTCGGGCAAGCAGAGACACTGAGATGACACCAGAAGGAAGGTCAGGGTTCATAGCAGAGTTTGTTACACTCTGCCATTTGTAGCTCCAGCTACATGGTGTGTTCCTTGGATCCAGAGCAAGATTTGGGGTATCATGTTCACCTTTTCAGAATGCATTAAATGTTGCAGTGCTTAGAATTAGCCTAAAGCTGGCCCAAAGAAACAAAGTTCTGGAATACCTGTGTCAGGATGCTTGGTCACCATTTTCACTTGTTTTGCTTAAAAAAATACCTTCTATTGTTTGCATTACCTGTTTGTACAAAAGCAGCCCTTTTCCAGTAGCAATGCTTAGCACATAGCAGACTTCCAAATCTAATAAAATGTGTTTGGCTTAATACATTTAATGGTCTTGTCCTCTTAAATACACAAAGGCAAAAGATTTTAGAAGAAAGTGCAAGCAAATTTATCCATCTCTTCTCTAAAAAAGATCTGGCCACAGCTACATAAACACTGCTTGCATCACGCTTGCCTTCTGTCCAAAGACATCCAGCAATTCCCATGATCATATTCACATATTAGCATCCATGTTTTTAGAAATGATGCTGCAAATATAAAACAATATGCACATTCTGGCACTGTATATGTCTGAAAATCTTTAAATATTTATTTGGATGATTATTCACTGTAATTAAGTCCATTCAAATGTAATTGAGTCAGACAAATGCTGTATGCTGCAGTTTACTGCTCAGCTAAAAAGCAGGTACTGTACAGGCTGTGGTGCTGTTTGCTTTCTTCTGTTACATTGATAATGTCTCAGCTCTGAAGGTGCACCATTGAAGATATCTTTTGTCTGACACATCTGTCAAAATAAAATTTGATTATTATTTTTCTTTTTACTCTTATTAAAGTAACAACCAAAATATAAAGAAAACAAATTATGACAACTGTGAAAGTAGGATTTCCCTCACCAGTAAGATCTGCCCCAGAGGAATTCCAAGCACTGAAACTGTGTTAAGATCGCTGTATGCATCAAAGGGAAGCATTTAGTGCTTTTAATAATAAAACTGTATTCCAGAAATAGTTATATTACTTATAAATGAGGAACACCAGCATTATCACCAGCAGTGACAATACAGTTGATTCTCCTAAAAGATAAGCATTTATCAAATCCATATAACTTGAATTTCAATTAAAAGTACTGTCCTTCGATCCCACATTGCTGCTGCCACAGGGATGGTCTGGAGCTGGGTAGTAAAGCACAGACAGCAGTACGCTACATTTTGTGCACCAGTTAGAGGATGCTAATCTGATGTTGACATCTCCTTGAATTTTGATGACATTCTTTGAATGAAGTGATCCTAGGAAATTTTCTGCATGTGTAAGATACTGAAAAGGCAGAGAATTCTAAAATTTAATAATGGCAATGATATTTTCTAATTATTATTGCTGAAAAAAAATCAGAAATCAAATTAATAGATTTCAGTTCCAATATATTGAAATGCATCTTCATGACTGCTCCTTCTTATAAAACAAAAAAAAAAAAATTGTACTTCCATCCATTATTCTGATTTTGCTGAAATACATCCACATTTACCAGTTGCAAACAACTATGTTTTTATTCCTGCAACTGCTAGTAAAATTGCACTTCTGGGGCTTACTCACATCAGTACTTGATTTTCCATAAAAACGCACAGGATTTTTATTTTTGCAGCATTACTCAAACGAGAAAATCTCTACAAGCCCTGTTAACCCTATACGCGTTCATATTGTTCTGCCTGTATATAGGCATGCACAAGATCCATTATTTAATTTTCATTAATATAATTTATTTGGAAAATGTATTTTTTACACAAAGAGGATCCACTGATAAAAATACTTTTGTAGTTATTCCCATCGAAGCAACACGGCCACTGTTATGGAATGTATTGTCTTCGCAGAATACTTACATCCAACTGATATATTTGACATATTCTATAGGATATCTGTGTCTTTATGGAAAATGAGTTTTAGGACATCTCAGTTGAACTGACAAACTATGTTTTGATGACTGAATCAGGTCCCTAGGTGGTTTGCTAAGTGCAGTCAATGTCACTAATGATATTTGAATTTCCAGGTCATAATTTTCTAAACACCAGCAAGCAATTAGCAGTAGAGAGAAATATATTCAAGTGTCCAGCAATAGTCAAACCTCCCAAAATCTTCACAAGATGGAGGATACTGTGTGGGCCTTATGGGAGGTCTGGGCAAGAGAGAGGACAAGGATAATAAAACCAGTCTCTTCTTTCTACCAGTTGCCAATTTGATAAATATCTCATGGAACTGATGTTAGGTGTCAGGTGAAGAGTCTGAAGTGGGTGAAAAGTAATACATCATATAAATAAAAATGAAATTCTCAGCATCTGACAAAAGATGCTTGCAGCACAATATTTTCCAGTCATAACTGATTCTCTAAGTAGAGAAGGGAAACATACTGAAAGACTTTTAGCCCTTCACCTTGCCACAGAAAACAAAAGTGTCTTCATTCATGATAGAAAAGTACTGGCATATGAAATAGAAATTTTCTCTCAAGAAAGTATAATTTTTAATGCAAAAGGAAGGCAGAAAGCAGCTGTAGGATTGTTTAGCATTCCAAACTGACTTGCCCACTTCAGAATGTCTGTTCTAAGTGAATATTTAGTAGTGCAGCTGGCATTGTTACTGATTGAAGAACTCAACTTATCACATTGAGCATCTTACTATCCTGTAAAAAATCTCTCACGGCTTCCTACTCAATTTATCCATCATCTGAGCTCAAATTTTTTATTTGTTTACTTTTTTCTCTTTTGGCTTTTTTCTTTTATTTTCCTTCCCTCCCTTGATTTCCTCCAATCCTGTCACCTTCCCTCCTCTAATTTTCTTCTCCCTCTACTTTAACTTCTCCCTCCCTGACCTTCTCACCCTTCCCTTTATTGTTCCTTCCCTTTAATTTTTAGCAGGTATGAATATTTACTTTCCAAATAACAAAAGAAGACTTAAAAAGAATTTTAGAAAACTGCTATGGAAAACAGACTTAATGGAATTATAACCATTATTTTATAGAAAACTTTCTAATAAGAGAAGCCATGTGCAATGTTTCAGGGGCTAAGATATAATTATTTGTGTGCAGAAACCTCATAGTTAAAACAAACTCTCAAGTAGTTGCTACTGCAACATGGACTTCAACAAAATGTGGTAATTTTTATGCATTTGAAAATAAGGTATTTTGCTTAGCAGTAAAGTGATGATGACGATGGAAGCAGGAAAACAGTTTATATAAATCTAGAAGAGGCAATAAAGTCTTGGGTTTACAGAATATTAATTAACTTTCTCCAAAAGGTTACTTTCCAAAAGCCGTAAGAGAAAAATATTTGCTAAATCTGTATCAGAATAGGTTTTTTCATGCTCAGTTAGTGGTGCACCATACTCTGCTTGTTCTGCTGTGTTTACATGCCTAAGAGTTCCAAAATGCTGCTTATTTTTTAGTGCAAATCACACTGGAAATATCATTTGTATTTACACTGAGTCATAAAAGTAAGAACTAAATAAAACTATCAGGAACAGCCCTATCAGCAGATACATGTCCTGTAAAGGTAAAATATGCATGCAGTACAACATTCTGCACCTTAATCCTTTAATTTCAGATACGGATTATCTCAATTTAAATAGTTTTTGTACATCAATATTCCTGTCTCTTTGCCAGATTCAGTAATAAGTCTTATATTGTTAGAAATGACATTTATTGATTACTTAATGAAGCAGAGACCCAAATATTCTCCATAGTAAACCCACATGACATCCTCTAGGAATAGAAGAAAAAAAAAAAAAAAGTTTTCATGCTGATTCCTTTTTCCTTTATTTTTTTTTCTTTTCTTTTTTGTTAAACAGAGTATGCTTAGTTAGTTGTGTGTTCACCCCTCTTGCTCTATTTTGGGAGTCTCCATATCATGCCATTTTTCTTTTAACTCAAAAATGGCCTTAAGCCATTTTACTTTTAACTTCAGTGTGGAAATAATAAAAGGACCAAAAATGCAGCATGTTGTTAAGCTCTTATTGCTGCTGAAGATAATCCAGAGGTAACCTAAAGACAAGTATTTGGCAACTCAGCAAAAAATACCTAATTTTTTACAGGATAATATATTTTTGTACAGTATATTTTCTTCAATATTATTATTTCATAAATTATAATAATATATTAAACAAGTAAATATAGAAAAAAAATGCAACTTTAATGTAACCAAACCCTATTTATAAACAGCTAGGATATTGTATTTGAAGGTCAAAAAAGCAAACATTACTTTCACAAATGACGGGTAACAAAAGCAATATCTTTCCAAGAGAAATTAGCAAAAATACTTCTGTGTCATCATCTACACTTCAGATGCAATTGCTAAAAACCCAGTTTCTTTACAAGGGACTTGAGGTACTTGCTCTATCCAGCTTCTTGGACAATATTGCATTTTGTTCTGTATAATAGTGCAGTAACAATAAAGCTTTGATTTTAGGAGTGTTTCTGGCAGCTACTTTTCAAATGCTCTTTATTATTATTAAAACCTTCAATATTAATGTAGGAAATATGCATTTATCAACAGTCTACCCATCTTTTCAGATAATAGTCTTCTTTTGTGAAGAGGAATCATGGAGTCATGGAATGCAAAAAGAAAGATCAATAGCTATTTTGGTATGAATTATGTTAAGTAGATCCTACTTTTCCTAACCCCTCAGGCTGTACTTTTCATTTCTACAGGAACAATTATTTTAGTGGCAAATTTTAAATGCAAATTCCAAATTTAAAGGATGGTTGGAATGGAAATACAAACAAAAATAAATGTGTGCAGCCTTCATGGATACCTTTTTTGAAGGTGAGCAGGTGTGTCTTTTCTAGATGCTTCACTTTATGAATCATCTTCATCGCAGAATTAAATTTTGTACTGTGGTGTGAAAAATAGGACTTCCTTTCAGACAAAAGTAGAATATTGGTTACAACTTGTCTCTAAATTATATAGCTATGTGCTTTTGAAAAGAGAATTCTAATCTAAAAATCCATTCATTATGTGAGTAGATCTGTGATTTAATTGCTGTAACAATACTAAATGCTGCACTTCCTTGGAGGTAGAAGATTCTGTGGATGAAAGTGCTTCAGGGAGAGACTGGAATGCAAACAATATAAACTCCTTTTTTTTCTTGTATTACTGTTTTCTATTCTTATGTTTTGTTTTTCATTTTGACGAGGTTCAAATGTGTACTTTCTGTAGTCATCTTGAAAAATTAACAGTGTAACAAAAGAAATAGTTTTTTGTCCACATTTAGGAGAAATGTCCATTGCATTTTGTGATGTTATTTCATATAGTAGTCTGAAACTAGAGAGTAGAATAATAAAACACAGTAATCAAAGTTTGCTTTTCAGTAGCTAATGAACTCAATAAATCAGATCCCTTCCCCATAATCTCAGAATGCAGGCAGTATTGCTGCCACTGACAGCCTACTTGGGGAGAAAATATAGAGGATTGTTTTCCTGGGTACTCAGGACTTCCAGGCTGTGACCTCCCTGGAGAATGACAGCAGCCATATGTGGCCAGTCCAGTGTGATCCTGGCTCAGGATGCTCAGCAAAGGCAATCTTGAGGATGCTCAGTGAACAGAAATGACCACAGCACAGGTAGGTGATGGGTTGGAGGGATGGCACCAGATGACAAAGGGGCGCTGCAGAGGATACTTCTGCCCAGGAAAACTACTGCCCTACCCATGTGCTCAGGCAGGGCAGTGGCAGGGAGATGCTGACAGCTTCTGGAGCATGCTTTGGTCTGCATGGTAGAAGATAAAGCTTCCCTGGGGACAGAAATCCAGATTAGCTTGAGCATGCTGCAGCACACCTGTCCATCAGTGCCAGTGTGAACTGAGGGGAGGGCAGAACACAGCTTTCAACCCACCAGTACACACCAGGGACACTGAAACATCTGCTGCTCCAACAGAAATCTTGACCATTTAACCCCTTGTGGGGGTAAGAAGTGAACTCTCGGCAGCATTTTCTTCTCTCAAAACATTTCCTTCCCTCCAGAGCAATAAAAGCAGGAGTAAGATATTCAGAAGGAGCTGTGGATGTGAAAGAAGTGGTATAAATTCAGCCCACATTCTTCCAGAGGCCAGGCCACAATTCTGGCTGGCTCATCCATCTTCTTTTGTTTGCTGGTTCTTATTCTCCAGCAGCTCTGTGGTGACAATTCAATTCCACCAGGAAGATCAAGGGACACTCAGTGTCACTGCACAGCAACATGAGTCACAGAAGCCCAACTGTATTTTGGTCTGCTATATGTCCTCACCTGGTGCTTGCAAAATCTCTCAGTCATATCTCACTGGCACAACCTTCTCCTGCTGCATGCCATCAGTCCCAGCTGTGAACACAGGGACAACCCAGGGAGCATGTCTGGAACATGAGAGCCTGTACCTCCCTCCCAAGAGCCTCGAGATACAGGTGTGACAGGGCCCTGGGAGGGCAGACTGAGGGCGGGGAAGCAGGGTGAGCACTGTCAGAGCACTGTGCAGGCTTTGCCGACAGGGCCCTTGTAGAGGGCTGCTTCAGTGAGGGGTTTGGAGCAAAGAGAGAAAAAAAAAATACCAAAAAAGCGATATGACTCCCTGCAAGATGCCCAGAGAAGCTACCAATACTCTATCCCTGACAGTGTTCAGGGCGAGGTTGGAGCTTCAAGCTTCCTGGTCTGATGGAAGGTGTCCCTGCCCATGGCAGAGAGGTTGAAACTACTGATCTTTGAGGTCCTTTCCAACCCAAACCACAATTCTATGATTTTAAATAGGAATAAAGTGGCCTGTAATGAAATTCTGACTGCTGTGCACAGATTGCTGTAGGTACTTATGATAACTGACATCCATCTGCATAAGTGTACATTTGAAGTCATGTACTACTGACATGTAGCAATAAGCAACATGGTTGCCTTCAGATCCTTTGACTGGTGGTTGGCCCACACTGAATAGAACACACTAAAATTATAAACTAAAGCCCTTTGATACAAATTCACTCTTACATTATAAGTTATTTTTGCAGAATCATTTCTTTCATGGTAGGATTTTTCTTTAGAAAAAGAATCCATGAGCAAATAGCAGTTTTCCGATTAAATGACAGGTTAAAAATAACTTGTCCTCTGTTACATTAGAATAGTGAAAACTGGAGAAAACAGTAGAACTCAAGAGATTTTATAATTATAAAATATGTAACATGTAACAAAAAAATAAGTCACAGTTTTCCTCCCTTCAAAGATTTGTAAAAATTTTTCCGATTGAAGGAAACAAAAGGTCTGTTGAAAACTGCAGCCATTCCTAACTTACAGGAAAAAAAAATCAGTTTCTATGAGTTTCTAGAATCTGACAGGACTCTTTTAGACCTAATTCTGTAATAGGCTACTGTCAGAGACAGGCAGGTAAGATAAGTGGGCTCTAATTGAAAAAGATAGATAGGCACCTCCAAAAGTAATTACAACTTCCTAAAACCAACCTCTTAATTTGATCAAATGACTCATCCTTTAAGGTGCTTCCTTTGACCATAAATAAAAACATGGACAAATAACTTAGGTTTAGGGACCTGAAAAATTTCAGATTAGAAAAATTAATCATGTCTTTAGACTGATATCATGTGTGAAGTTTAGATTCTTAAAAAGAGAAAAATACATAGAATCTTAAGTGAGTCACTTAGCTAGTAAAATGCCTTTTTTTTTATATAGCACTTGGAGTAGGTTAACTTTGACCTAAGAAATTTTTATCTGCTTACTTTCTATTCAAAATTTAAAGTATGTTATCTAATTCTCCTAGGGAAAAAAATCTTTCTTTGAGAAAAAAAACAAAACTATAGACTTTACACATACACAGACATTCAGATGTATATCTTGATTTCAATGTTGTTTCCTCAATAGCCAGGGGAGGAAAGGATTTTGTTTGCGCAAAGAGTCAAATCTTTAGATCTGCTGTGCTGGCTTTGTACAGATTAGCACTGTAAACAGCCAGTTAAGAATATTGCCTGTGCAAAATCCTAAACTGGCATACAGATACCATAATTCCTGGATTTCTTTACAAATACTCCTAAACCTCAAAGACAGTGGAATGAAATATCGAAGAAAAAATATTTTAGATCCCTGTATTTTCAGATACTATATCAACAACTTCAGCTGCACAAGCAGAGCAGGATTGATGATGTTTAGTTTTAATTTAGATTAGGAATCTGAAACCTTTGGAATCCTGATCTGATACCTAGATTTGGAAACCATTGTAGGTACCTATCATTCATCTTTCCATCCCAGGTTTACCGTTCTGAAATTATAAACTAAATGGAACTAATCAGAAAATTAGGAAGGAAAACTTGTACAGTTCCAATGTTATTATGCTGTGTTCTATTCTGTTTATTGAAATACTGAGACACTTTATAATATTATTCATAAATTTAAAAATCAGTGCTTACCATAAAAACAACCAAAACAAGTAAAATATAATATTTGAAATATAACATTTGAAATATAACTTTGAAATATAATGTTTGATTTCAAAGTGGTTTTATGTAAAATTTCTCATTGTGCAAATATTCATCTGTTTTTAACTTTATTTGCTTTAATTCAATTCCAAATCAAGATTATCCATTCCATTTAAACATTTACCTTCAGACTTATACTGATTCCTTAGTATCCTGTTCATTTGAGTGCTTGTTGCTAGGGGAGGAGCATGTTGCTTTGGTTTTATTTGCTTCTATTTCATTCTTTTTAATCCACTGATTCTCTTTCAGGTGAAAAATAGCAAAAAAAAAAAAAAAAAAAAAAAAAAGGAGAATTCAAGGATAATGTTTTTCAGTAATGCCTGTAGCCTCTTGCAAAAAGATTCTAAAAAGCAATTATTGAAACAATTTTGATTTCATGTTATTTTAACATATTTTTTCTAAAATTGCTGTTATATTGCTAAGTCTATTGGCATGAATGTTTCTTTTTTCATTTTGTTGGGGTTTTTGTTTTTTATTTTTTAGAATACTTTTCTTTTAAGAAAATTGTCCACTTAAAGTTATTATTAACCTTTCTACTCTTAAGGTTCAGTTGTTAACCTACAGCCAACTTCTGTCATTGAAGCAATTAACTGGATATGTTGATTACAGGAATGTAATCCCTGTCCTGTATCCCTGTTTGGATTTTGTATGAGAGAGGGTTACTTTTCTTATTAGTAGCTGGTCCAGTGCTGTGTTTTGGATTTGGTTAAGAATGCTGATAACACACTGATATTACAGTTGTTGCTGAGCAGTGGTCAAGGACTCATCAGCTTCTCATAGTGTCCTACTAGCAAGGAGTCTGGAAGGCACAAGAAGTTGAGAGGAGGCACAGCTAGGACAGCTGACCCAAACTGGCCAAGAGGATGTTCCATAGCTATGGCATCATGCTCAGCTGTGGAGAAAGCTGGCTGGGTATTGGCCAGCTATTACGTGGTGAGGTCATGCAAGTCTATTTCTTGTTCTGTATATTCAAATTCTATTACTGTTATTGTTGTTGTTGTTATTATTAATATTAATAATAATAATATTGTTTCTATTGTTGCTGGTTTTGTTATTATTATTTTCCCTTTTTCTGTCTGAATAAACTGCCTTTATGTCAAGCTGTGGATTTTAGGGTTTTTTCCCCCAATATTTCCCCCATTTCACTGTGAATGGAGAGTGAGGAAGTAGCTGTGTGTTTTGCTGCCTCCTGGGCTAAACTAGCTAGAGGAGGGTTAGGCAGTTGAAATAAGTTGAAAGTTGAAATAAGTTGAAGCCTCACAGTTCTGTTGTGGTATTTCAGGTGTTCTCTCAGGTACTTGACAGAATTGAATCTGTGCTTTTGTACTTCTTCTGTATACTGTATTTGAAGGAAGACTTGCAGGATTATGAGGAGGAACACTTCACAAAGAAGCAAAAGTAATATATGGAGTTTCAGATGGACAAGGCCTCATTTCAGAGGTTCTCTCTTTTCTCCTGGACAATTTATCAGACAGCATTATTGCCTTGATGACCAGTGTTCTTTGCTGGTTCCTTCTGTGTCATTATGGCACTAGAAGTACTTCATTCCAGAAGCAGCTGCAGAGCTAAAAGGAAAAAAAAAAAGAACCCACAAAAACAAAAACAGGAAACAAAACCTTTCTATGTTAGATCTATCAGAAGAGTTAGCTAGTATGAAAATTCCTGCAGATTGACCCCAAAGATCTATGCATACAGAAACCGTCAAATGACTTACTGTGTGTCTTCATCTCATTTTAGCTGGGCAGACATCACCCACTGACTCTTTTCTTTTGAAACTGAAGGCATCATCACTGCTCTAGCTGTAATTGATCATCTCAGTGGGTAATTAGTTTTGCACTCACAAATACATTGGGATTACATTAAGGGGATACATTGAGGAGCAAGTCCTGCTTGAAAAACTGGATTTCCTTTATAGCAGGGTTACTCACTTAGCTGATCAAGGGAAGCCAGTTTGACCTAATTTATTTCAGATTTCAGTAAAGCTTTTGATAATGTCTCTCACAGTCCTTTTTCTGGACAAAATGTCCAGCACACAGCTGAATAAACATGTCATGTGATGACTGAGTAACTGGCTTGCAGGTCAGGCACAAAGGTTTATAGAAAATTGTTATATCAGACTGGTGGCCAGCCATTACTAGGGTACTCTAGGGCTCCATTTTAGGGTTCCCTTCAATATCTTCATATATGACTTGGATGCTGTACTTGAAGGCATGCTAATTAAACTTGCTCAATTAAGTCATGAGACTAAATTGGGAGGAGCTGTAGACTCCTTTGAAGGAGCAGAGGCCCTGCAGAGAGATCTAGAGAAATCAAAAGGCTGGGCAACCATGAGCAATATGAAGTTTAACAAGAGCAAGTGCTGGTTTCCAGTTCTATGATCGTGGTTATGAGCACTCTGTTCTCATCCATGCCAATGTGCCTGTATTGATATAGGAGAGAACTTGATATTCCAGAGAATATAACCTTTTAAGTTATTTATATGTAAATATACTTGATCTCTGTTGGTCCAAGTCCTATTAATACTTTTAGTAGAGTTCTTTTAAATGTTTAATGTGTATGCTGAATGTGCTATCCAATAGCTATCAGCTATTTATCTTCATAGTTTTCCAGTGCATTTTGAGTCATAAATTAAGAAAGTACCTATCCAGAATTTCTATGTGGGAAAACAGGAACACTATATGGTATTTTTATATTAGGCCTATACCAGAAAGAATCTTTTTGCAATCAAGACCAACAGAATGTATAAATATTCTAATTAGAGATCTAAGTTTAGGATAGCTATCTTGACAGTACAGATGTGTGACTGAGTCATTTTAAACTCTAAGTGTTCATTGCTGTTATATCTATATACTCATTCCTACTCTCATAATCAAGTTGACATTTCATGTTTGAGACATGCAGATTTGAAGTGTGTCTGCTGACTCCTTTAAAAGTGTGATAGTCGTGTGATTAGATAGTTCAGGGGGATAAAAGATATTCATGTTCCATTTCATGTTATCAGAACTTAAATTAGTGATTGTATAAAAAGCACAGTTGGAATCAAGTTAAAATGCAGGGGTTTTTTAACATCTGCAGATGTTAAAAATCATACAGAATTGAATTCTGCAATTCATACAGAATTGAAACAGAAAATACAAATTAGAAGCTTGAAATAAAGTTTTTTTAGATAAGAAAGTAATTCAGATATAATAAAACACCATAATAGTTTTGTTTCATTCCCACTGAGCTGGCATACAATATCATAATGAAATAGAATAACACCTAGTTAAAGAGTTCAATAGACTTTTTGTGTCAGATACAGTTTTGAATCTTGAAAATATCTATATAATCTTTTAATCCAAGGCATCACTATTTTTGCTCTTTTACATTTTAACTAAGAAAATAGAGGGGATCCTGACAACTACTAGAGTTTTCTATCTAAAAATTACAGTACTAGATACTTTTCAAGTCAAAAGTTATCTTGTTAAAATTTCTATGTCTTGGATATGAGCAGAAAAATCTTAGCATGACTGACTTACCTAAAAAAATATGATGAGAAATTTTCTTGATTCATAGATAAGATACAGCACATTGATGCTTCCCATTATAGATTTTATTCTGAACTGGAATTAAAGGAATTAGACCCTTAACTTGGTAATGGTTCACTGACATGACTGTCCAACAGAATAGAGGTATGCATCCGAATGCTGGTTCTGCAGCTATCAAATTCTAGCTCAAAATGGATGATTCTGATTTTAAGATTATAAATGCCATGTTTTTTTCACAGAAGAATATGCAGGTGTATTAGGCATAAATGAACATATATACTTATTTTAAGAACTGTAAACATGTTTGAATTTCAATAAATAATACAAGTATTAATATATAAAAGCTAAATTATTTTATATTAGAAAACAAACAAGACCCCTCAGAATCTCCTGATTTGAATTTTGATAAATTACAACTTTTGATTACGTTGTATTGTATCTATACTATTAAATTTAAGTAAGACATTCCTTCTGCTGTCCTTCATTCACCTATTGCTCAAACCAGAAAGATGATGTGACTGGTGTATTTTTTTTTTTTTTTCAAACATCCTATGTATGCATCAAATAGAAAGCTTCAAATAACATACTAGGAAACTGTTTGTGTTCAACCTGATTTAGATCTAGGTGCTCCAGGTACAAAATTGTGTTTGGCAATAGATGAAGCAGAAGATGGTGACATGGTAAAATATGTCTGAACAGCTGTATGAACAGCCTGTAGCAATGTAATGCTGTGGTGCCAGCTTCATTCAGACCTATGGAGATGTCAGCAGAACCTTAAGTCTCATCTAAGGCTGCTGCATGTCCCTGTACAAATATCTGAAGAGAAGCATAAAACTTTCTGTTACAGTTTATGCTAATATGCACGTGAAACCTTATGGAAAATAACACAAACCTCATTTCTGTATTTATTTGTAAAAGCGTGTCAGAAAATATTAAAATATCCCCAAGTAAACTGTTCAACAAGGAAGATGAAATCATCAATATCACATTACTCCTAGGAAAGAAGCCTTGTCATTAAATCACCCTGCTGGTTGAGAACTGGCAATACTGGCAGCTGGGTGAGACTCTTCCCAAAACTAAAACACTCAGTCTTAGACTCAAAGGGGAAATAAGAAGATGAGCACCAAAACAAAGAAAGGGAAATTTACTAGGAAGTATGTATGGAGCAGCTTTAATTGTTTATTATTAGCATTTTCCACAATAGTATTTATTTATTTTCTTTTTTTTTCTGCAAAAATAAAGTCTGAAATATTTTTTTTTTTATTTGACAGATATGATTTTCATAATTTGTAAATTGCCAACTTGCCTTTTTTATTATTATTAGAAATTTTCTGTGTTGCAAATACACATCATGTATTACATGGTTTGGGACATGTTCTATCTGCCTGGTCCATCATAACCTGTGTTGTATAGGTAAATAAAGTGAACCAAGCTACATAGTCACCAATCTCATACAGGAATATACACGTGATACATACAGCCTTATATTCCATGCATTCTGCACCTAAATTGTGACAAAAGTCTCATTCCACAATATCCCTGGCCTTTGACAAGAAGCAGTTCTGGAAACACGTCTTTCCAGGTGATTCATATTGTGTGCTGTCAGTTTTTAATTATACTCTTATACACATAAAGGACAGTTCCTCATTCCTCCCATAATATTCTCTTTTATGCACAACTCAATCTTTAGACTTTTATGGGCTAAAACTGAACACCAGCTTATCAAAATAGTTAAGTAAATTAATTCCTATGATGGATTTAGTCCTCCTTGTATCTTCTACAGCCGTCGTCTTTGTCTTATCTTCCCCTTTCGCTAATGCCACCTAAGAACATCCTCATGCCATCCATTTCCACAAACAGCTGTCGTAGCCCGTGAAATACCCTGAGAGAAAATATGCCAGGTGGCAATCACAGAGGTAGCAGAACTACCAAACGATGTACAAAAAATAAATAATTTTGAGCTCTTCTTCTCCAGAGGGCTCTGTTAAATATGGGAATTAAATAGCAAAAGGATAACATAAAATGGTGATATCATTCTTGGTAAGAGTTGACTCTAGGACAAATTCTGAATAGTATATGTGTTAAACTGCACACCTCCACTTGTACACACATACACCCACATCCCCACGCACTGACTCTTATGAAAGTTACTGACATATTCCTATATCATCTAAGATGTACTCTTCTTTTTTGTATGGGTAATATATAAAGGTGCACTTTTAAAATATTTGAAGAGACTTTTAGATCATCTTGTTTTAAAGCATCTGTGGTTATATTTTTCATTTCTAAGTCTCTGCATCATGAATATGCTTCCTTTTAGAGTGTCAGTCTCCTCACTTTTATTAATGTCTTTGAATTCTAATGAATTTTCAACAAGGAACATAGTAGTTTAATCTCAGATGTGGCTAGTATGTTCCTGTTGGAATGCTAGAAATATGTAACATGTTCCTTCTGACTTCTAGAGCACAGTGTCTGGACTTTGATGGAGTGACTCAGTACTGATTTTATCAAGCTATATAGTGATGAAAACAAAGAAGACTTCATCGACCTGTTCTTGGTGATGTTGATGCTAACTCATAAAATCAATTCATTTCGAAACTAACAAATTGCTAGACCATAGTCATAATTTTTCTCTACCAAGGGCTTTAATTCGTTTAGCTTTACCATGTGATTTTCATTACTGTTAAGTACAGTCAGCCCTTGTGAAGAAATGAAGATGGAAAATGCAGAATATAAAACAGATTTTTCATAGTTTGAAGATGTGAAAGCAATAATCCTATTTAATTTAGAAAGACATTGGTCTGGACTGAGGCTTTCTCTCTAAATTTGGCAGTCATTGAGCTTGTGGACACTTCTCTCTTTTTTTGCTAAATACCTTTATATAAAATAATATGTTTTAAATAGTTGTAGGACTACTCCTTTTTCAGGAGCAAGCTAAATGATGGAACAAAGAGAATGTCTTAGGGCCAGCCTTACCCTAGAAATACCCACAGAAAACCCCTAGCACCTGACAGTAGGTGGACTGGAATGGATGAAGTAAATATAGGGGTTTTATAACCTACAAAAAGATGGAAGATTGACTTCTCATAACCTCCCCATTACAATGACAATATTGCTGGGCATGGTTTAGATTTTTCTGCTCTTTAATGATTTATATCAAGGGACAATATTTAGTACAGGAAATCTTACACATGACTTTTGTTTTCAGCAAGAGAATTCAGGTGAAGTTAAAGCTGATATAGGTCAATCAGTCAAAGCTGGTATAGGTGAGTCACTGAGCTGAACAAAAAAGAAAGAAAAAAGTAAAGAAACAAATACAAAATATTTACCCTGTACTATTTTGGAAAGGCTCTTTAAAATAATTATAGGAAATTCTTGAGCAGCTTGTCTTCCTCTGAATAATCTGAAGAGGTATCGTGAAATATATAACATATGTAGACGGAAACTAAAAACCCACATGAAGTTTAGAGGTCATTATGGTATTTGCTTAGCTGTTGAAGATATTCTAATAGCCTCTCAAAATCTGAATAAATCAGAATTAAATAATAGAGTATTATCATGCTTTGGTATAAATTAACCACATGCTCTTAACCATATTTCATCTTTGCAGATATTATTATTATTTATTATATAAATAATATAAACATATAATCATTGCTGTGCAAACACAGTTTAACAAGTATTATTTCATCCTTACTAAATTTACTTGAACTCTGGAGGGTTTTAAAAAATATCAGTGACTGCTATTTTTGAGTTTATAGCTGGTCCTTCCAACCATCTCCATGTGTTTTCTCTAATTATACTTCCATTAGATTCAACTGCAAAAAAAACTCTATACTTCTTAATTTGATGAAGACCCTACTTACTGTCTAGAAATAAAAATATTTTTGGTTATCTTCAAGATGGAGTAAGATGCTTTCAATTACAAAATAGCAATTGATGAATAAATAATCTGAACATTTACTTTATCAGTGCTGTTCTCCAGTGGTATTTAAGTGCCACTGAAGTGTGTGGCTAAGAAACAACTTTCTATTAACATAATCATCCATAAATATCGAAATAGATGACTCTGTATTGCTGTATAAATAAAACACCATTTTCTTGTCCAGCTAATCATATTTGGGTACTGAAAGACCATTAAGACAAAATGTTATCCAAATTATTGCAAATTTACCAATGTATCATTTACGATTTCACTTGACTTCTGGAATTTGCAAACTGGAACTCAGATTTGTGGCATATCTATAGTAACATGGAAAACAGAGCAAGGAACTGACCCTCATACTATTGCTAGTTAAGTGCTATTGTGTTCCCTTCCTCTATTTTGGACAAACACAAATAGGTTTGTCCAAGTCGAGATACAGAAATCGTTATGGGGATTGGTCCCTCTATAGACTGCTTCCAAATAGTAAAATGGCCAAGACTGTTCCAGTTTCAACATTTTTATCTTACTTATTACTTCAACAGAATCCAGAATCCTTCAACCAGGCAAGTTGGACTCTCACCGTTAATCACCCCATATATGCACATCTCTCTCTCCTTCCATCTTGCAAAATGGAGTCTGAAGTATTTATAAATACCAAAGTATTTCAGCTGCAAGAGAAAACAAAACAAAACAAAAAAACATACCAGGAAGACAGTCTTCTCTTAGCTATATAAAGGCTTGCATCTCTCCCTCTTTTCTGTTTATCAGCATATACACAGAGTCCATGTCTTCTTCTGTCTTCTCATTTTGGATGTATTCACATCTGAAATGAAAATTCTATTGAACTTCAACCAAAGTTTTTGTTTTAAAAGTAAAGGGGGGAAAAAAAGAACATCTTCCTGCTCCCAAACCCCCAAACCAACACCAGGCCCAAAAACTTTGAAACTACTAAATCCTTTAAATAGAAGTGGGGTTTTTTTTCTCATGTCTCTAAGATATATATTCAAAGTTAATGTTTTTGTATTGAAGGGAGAGATAATTAAGTACAGTCTACTGCTTGAGTCAGGACCAACAAAGTAAGATGAATCCTCATTCAGCCAAAATAGGAATAACTCCAAGGGTGGAGATTGCACAGCCTGGGTTTTGATGTGTGTCTCCAAGAAAACTTTGACTATTTTCCTGTAATCAGACACCAGGTAGCTTAAGACCACAATTAAAACCCCCTTGGCTTTCTCTTCCCTAGTCTCAACAAACCAAAATGGAGTTCAGTAATGGCTATGGAATTTGTTCCTTGTTGAATTATCTCCAATTGAAAAAAAAAAAGCAAAAACAAAACCAAAACCAAAAACAACCAAAGAGGCAGAGGCCTAAAAATAAAAGTGCAAGAATATTCGGTTGAAATTTGCAAGGAAAATTGTGAAAAGCATTCACACAAGCCCCAAGACCTCTTTTGCTCTACTGATAGTTCTCAATGTAATTTAAATGTAATTGGAATAGTTCACAATGTAAGTATGATGGAAATAAGTCCCACTGTAAATTATAGTATTTAATATTTTCATCTTAACCTACCTCAGGTGGCTGAAGAAGCTAGTAAGTGTTCTGAAACTACATCAATAATCATCACATTGTGGGAAGGCTATGCAGAATTATGAAGAACTGCATCTTCTTAGTGAACATTTTTATTCTTTATGATGGCTAGCAATGTTCCATTAAAAAAGTAGTAAGTCCAGTTACTCCAATTTGACGTGAATAAAACCACAAAAATATTGCTTGGTGAATTCACACATATTTTTGTGGTGTTTCCATCTTCCCAATATGTCATTTATTATTGTCTTTTTTGTTGTTGTTTTCTGCTAGAGAAAACCTACAGATACAGATAATTAGAATGCTTGAGTACTAGCAATGCCAATGTAGAAGAGAGAGATTGTTGCATTTTCTTCAATAATTAAGGATTTGACTATAAAATCCCACTGTAGAAGACTATACCTTTAAACACTGAATTTCTTCAAATTCAAAAGTATATGCTTGCTTGCCTTTTGCATGTGAGAGACAAGGACATTTTCATACTGAGTTTAAGATATTTTGCTACAAATCACTTCTATTTATAATGCTTAAATGAGCATGACAGGAAAAAAAACAGGGACTACATGCACAATTGCATTTTAGAGTTTCCCCTTCTGTAAGTAGCTTTGATTACTTGTTAGAGTCTTCACAGTGACCACCGCATATTTCCTGTAAATATAACTGATGAGGACTGATTGACACTAACTGCTACCAAATTAGCATTTCCATGGCAGCCAACACCAATTACCATCAAAGATAGGATGCTCATCTAGGAGAATCTGAACAACATAGCAATAGAAACCAAATAATTTAGATTACAGCAAATGCAAAAGAAACATTAACAAAGAGAGAGGAAAAATAAAGGAAAAATAACCTAATGTCACTGCCACTACAAGTTGCATATTTGCTGCTATAAACAAGAACGAGTATCATTAGGAAGTAACAAAACATGAGACTTTTGTTCATTTTCACCAATATCTATTGGAAGTGTTAATTCTTTGTGTTGTAAAAAGAGTCTTCCAGAAATATTTATGCAAGGAGTTGTTTTTTTTCATTTGTTATTTTTCAAAGTCAATGTGTTCAGGTTCTTTTCTTGCTATCAGTCTCTTAAATTTTGAATTTCTGATAGGTCTAGGAGATTCAGAAAACTTGAATAGACTCAATATCTTCATTTTCTTTCAAGCATATGTATCTGATGAGAATCTTATTAACATGTTTGGGTTTTTTTCCTCTACTTCTCTAACTTACTACTATTCTAACCTGCTACTATTCCATAAACTTTCAGTTAAGATTTGGATACAATATCTGATATTAGGTAAAGGCCTGAGCTACCATTTTACTTTGAAAACAAAGGAATCCAGGACCTCCAGGTCAAAGTGCTGCAAGAAACTCTACCAGATTTCCATTCAGATATGGCTCTAGGATGCCAAAAGGTGGAGAAGGCAAATTTTTGAGACAGACAAAATGAGGAAGTTCAAACTCATAACAGGTGCAAGGTAAAATGGTTTCATGTTCACATGAAAACATGGAGGAAGGAGAAAGTAGCAAAAACATTTATTTTCATTTCAGTTATATTTTGAAAATATTTTCCTTCACTTTTTGTAAACTTAATTTTGAAACACAGCTGAATGCACAGCGCCTGTTTAAAAGAAACCTGCCTACAGTATTTGAAGTCAATAAGAAAGGATTACTGAAATGAAAACTCCATTGAACTTCAACCAAAGTTTTCATTTTAAAAGTAAAGGGGGGAAAAAAAGAACATCTTCCTGCTCCCAAACCCCCAAACCAACACCAGAAATAATACCAACAATAAGAAAGGATTACTAGTTACAATTAGGTATAACTAAACTAGAACAGAAGTTTGGACTTGACTACTGAGAATTTTAGCACAAAGGCAAAATTTTCCTAGGTTCAAGAAAGCTCATGTGTCTGCAATCTCTCAGACCCCAAAACACTCATATTTTTGTTTGAACTCCAGCCAAGACAACGGTTTTGTGACCTAGCTATGACTTAACATGTTGTGTAAATAATATGGTTATTAGGATTGCATGTTTTTCAGTTGGCCAGAAATAAACCCAACTTATCACTTTATTTCCTTAGATGTTGAGTTACTTGAATTATTTTTGTTTTGTCAGGCAGACATAGAATTAAGACCTTGTTCTGTTAATACTGAATTATGATTCATAAATTTTGTATTTTCCAGCCTTACAGGCAACCCATAAACTAGGTTCTCCCCTGTTCAGTAGCTATAACCTGAAAGAGAGGTATGCAAGGTATAAATATCTATAAAACCGCATATAGGTTTCCCTCAACTATGATAACAATTTGAAATATGCAAAAATGTAACTGATGTTAATAGTTTATATCCTATAGAGTAGTGCTAAGTAGTTTAGTGAAGCTACATCGTTACTGAATCTCAGTGTACATGGAATCTGGAACATCCTTTCAACAGTCTATAAACCCAAGCAGGTTCATAGGCATGTACATGTACATATTCATTTAGTTGCTGGGGAGAATCAGAAAGGGAGATATTCTCCTTGACAGTATCTTTAATACTAAATAAAAAAGTGCCAGAAGGCTGTGCCTATCCTCAAGGCAGTCCATCAGTTTATATTCTCATAATTTAGATTTAGTCTCATTATACTAGAAATTTTTGTTGCTGAATATTGCTACCTTGGAAAAATCCACTCGGAACAGTATACAGATAAGTTCTAGGGAATTAACAGAATTTTAACTTCTATATAACTCATATAAATAGCACCTTTTCCAGGTTTATTTCCTATGTGAATCCTGTTACAATTTCTATAAAGAATGTAAAGTTTGCATCTTCCTTGAACAACAGAACAGATATCCTGATAAATAGGTAGTGACTGAATTTCCACTTTGCTCAAACATGCTGATGGTTCTTGACGTGTTTGCAGCTCAAAATCTTTAGATTCCAAAACAATCAAGGCTCTTTATGTTCCTATTTCATGTTGTCCTCCATGTTGTATCTTTATTGAAATATTAGTATGATAAGGAAACAGAAGGGAATTAAGTGTGGGAAAGGCAATGTGCCCTTATACACTTCTTATTCAAAGTAATTGTGATCTTCTTACTGTTAGAAGATTGGATTTCTATAAATTAATATTGCTTCAGAATTGATTGCAGCATTATATGGATTACATCTGACACCTCTGGAAAGCTTGTTTGTGCCCCAGGCATATCTATATGTGCCTGTAATATTAACAGTGTGAGTTATGTGGGTAAATATTTACATACATTCTGCAAAATGTGCTGGGGGCAAATCAAAAAGCAGAGTTTTCTCTGCTGGAAGTGAAGGGGAATTTTCTACAGGGAAGCAGTTGCACTGATCAGGCACAGCACGCTTAATATTGAAGGAATTTCTCTCTCTCTGTCCATTCTTCTCTGCATACATTTTCTTGCAGGGACTCTGACCCTTTTTTAACATCTTACTGTGTCTGCATTTTTACTGTGCATAAAATGGTATGCATATGTTGACAGCAATTCTTTCTTCCTTATTTTTTAATACTGTGTATCAAGACCAAATTCCTGAAGGTCCTTTGGTTTTACCCATGAATCTTCAATTTCTTTCAACATACTTGTCTTTTCAGAAATATCTATTAAAGTATATTCCATCTTGCAATATGTCAGATTAAGGGTTTGGAGGGGCAGGGAAATGGTGGTCGTTGTTTTGTGGATGTTTTTTTGATTGGTTGGTTTTGTTTTGATTTTTTTTGTTTTGTTTTTGTTTTGGTTTGGTTTTTGTTTTTGGGTTTTTTTTTGAGGAGGTTGTTTGTTTTTGTTCTTAGGGCTTTTTTTTGGGTGTTTTTTTTCATTTTTGGGGTTTTTATCAGATTTTAAAATGTCTTTTTTCAGAACTCAAAAAACTCTTAAAATTTGATTTTCAGTTTCCCTTTTCCATCTCCCACTCATATCCTATAGAAAAGTAATGCAGTTGGAACTGATATGTCTCCCTTAATGTATTTGATCTATGAGATATCTTCCAACTTTCCTTTTCTTGCATTACAAAATATTTTTTTCTTTATGCATTAACATAATTATTTCAGTTAAATAATACAATACTAGAATCCTTAATTTGGACTTGTAAACACTTACGCTGTAAAAAATGAAGAAGGCTTATTTACTCAAGTATGTTTATATTATTAAATATTAATTTAAAAATTTTAGATTTTTTTATATTTATAATTTTATTTTCTTTAGGATTGCATCTGCTGGTTGAAGGAAGCAACAGTGAAGACAAGGTATCTGGATATCTACAGATCAGAAGATTCTCAATTACATAGTATTAAAAATGTAAATTAGGTGGAATTCACAGTATATGTGTTAGATTATACAAAATACTAGCTTGCTAGCAAATACCCAATAACCTTGTTATGATGAGAAGATGTCCTGCTCTCTTGGAGTTGCTGAAAAATCATTTGCTGGACTTAGTTATGCCTGGTTTCACTTTGGAAAATATTTGCTTAGAAAACTTAGAAGTGATTTGGAGTTTATAGAATTATCAAAAATAACCAAAGTAACGAATTAAGAAAAGATAGATCAGACTAATATTTCAGAACAAACCAAATAATTTTGATTGGTTTCTGATTTAGACAAAAAAAAAAAAAGTGACTTACTAGAGAATCAGGAATTTTTGCTACCCCTGAAAGATTACACACACACACACAGAGCTTTGTTTTGACTTATACCTAATGGGATAAAAATCACATCTGTCCTTGAAGCTTTGTCACTGCTTTAGAGAAGAAGGAAATTCCTTATAATAAGCATACTCTCAGAGGTCTGTGCTAACACATCTAGTGGTGGCTTCTAAACCAAAGCTTTGGTCTTATGCCCAGGCGAAAGAGAACTGATCTGTTCATACAAGTCCAATAGAAGATACCCAGTATAATTGTGCTTAGTACAAAATATCTGCATGAAATATAAAGTGTATTATATTAATAAAGAAATATTGAATAAGGTGATATTCTCTGTTGACTTTGATGTTCATGACTGTATTGCTGATTTAAAAAAGAATATAAGGAATGATCAAATAAATTGTTTCAAGCATTAAGGCCAGTTAAGACAGACTACTTACATCTCTATTACTAAAGCTAGTCCTATGTAAAACAAATTATTTTCTGGGCATAACCACTTGGATGTTTCAAAAGGAGTCAAGAGACAAACCAACTGTTTAAGACACTGAGCAGCTGGAGTCCACTGTTTAGATGTGCTTTTTGAATATAAGTCAAAATCTGGGAATTGATAACATATTGCTGGATTGGATAGTTAAAGTCAGTTGGATGTTAACACAAATGAGATTAACTAGGCAAAATATAATAATTTACTTAACAATCCATTGCCTGTGAATTTTAATTCTAGAGAGGGGATTTAGTTGTTCAAAGTCTGATTGGAAAAGCTGCACAGGCATGCACTAGGATAATATAACCCATTAACATAGCTGTCCAGATGGCTGAACTTTTGTTTCAGTAGTATGAACTGTGAAACTTACGTTCAGTAGGAGACACAGATGTCAGTACATTAGAACTCACAAGAGAGTGTAAGTCTTGAGGCAAGAGCTTTCAGATTTCATCTGTTATGTACGTATCCAGCTTGACATATGACATGCGATTTGGGCCTAACATTTTTGGCATGTCAGTCCAGTGAAAGACTAAGAGACAATTGGGCAATAATTGTACAAAGAGATCTTGACTCAAATTCCTATTAACAGGAAATCAGAGAAATTGTGAGGGGGGTGTGATGGAAAGAAATTATAATATTCTTCCATGTGAGCATTTTCCAACTCACAGTAAGCAATCGTTGAAGCCTACTGTGTTCACTATTATGAAAACCATTTATGCATAGTTAGAACTCCTATGTAAAATTGACCAAAAAATGAAGTGAAAGCTGTTCTGAGTAACTCTTTGCTTTACTCTAAAAAAAGCAGCTAATTGCTTCCGGATATATTAGAGTTTATTGGTATTGTACAGATGTGTATAATCACTGCTTCTCCCTGTTTGAATAGCAGCCATCTGTTTGTCTTTGAATGATTGCGGCATTTAATAAATACACTTCTGTCTGTATCTGAGAAGTATTCACTCTTTCCCTGCCAGTGGAAACAGGATGGCAAGACACAAAATTATATCCATCTACTAATACCGACTAATAAATGTAAGTATTGTAACTGGCTATCCTGGTTTTGATGAGATAAGTTTAGTTTTCTTCATAGCAGCTTATACAGGACTAGGTTTTAGACTTGTACTGAAAACAGTGTTGATGACACCCTGATGTTTTAGCTGTTGCTGAGCAGTGCTTGCACAGCACCAAGATTTTTTTCTGCTTCTTTTTCAGGCCTTCTCACTAGCAAGTAAGATAAGACTGCACAAGAAATTAGGCAGGGGACATAACTGGGACTACTGACCCCAACTGACCAAAGGGATATTCCACACATATGACATTGTACTCAACAGTAAAAGCTGGGAAAAAAAAGGAGGAAGGAACTAACATTAGCAGTTGTGGCCTTTTCCTTCCCAAGTAGCCGACATAGATGATGAAACCCTGCTTTCCTGGAGATAAATTCACATCTGCTGGCTGAGAGTGATAGTGAATGAATTCCTTTTTTTGCTTTGCTGGTATGTGCAACTTCGTCTTTCTCTATTAAACCATCTCTATCTCAACCCAAATTTTTTCACTTTTACCTTTATTAATCTTTTCTCTATCCTTCTGTAAGAGAGTGAGTAAAAGGCTATGTGTTGTTTACTACCTATGAGGTTAAACTATGAAAACACTGACTTAGACCAATACAATATTTTTTGAAAGAGTTCCTATGATTCAGTAAACTCAACTATGCTAATTAGGTGTCAATCAATCATAGAATTTATAGAAATTGCAGTTGAGATTCTTTCTCTTTTCAATAATATGAGATAATTTCCCAAGAGTTACTTAGAAAATTGTATCATTATCCCTGTATTCTTGTAATTTAACTAAGGTAACAAACAAACAAACAAAGGAGAAAAAATAGAAACTCAGTAATTTCACTCTTAAATGAACAGAAGCCTTGGAAGCCTGAATGTTACAGTAATTATGTTTTTTATTGTTACTGAGAATTTTTCTTTTAATATTGAATATCACTTCAGAAATATAAATGAAATACAACCACAGAGAATATGCATGATTTTAAATTAATTAAATCGCAGTTATTTAATCTTTAGATTTTTTTTTACCCTGAAAGCTAATTATATAAGAATGAACTCTTTATACTGACTCTAAATTTCCAAATACATACATTGACAAGTATAAATCATATAAGTTACCAAACAACAACTTTTAAAATGTTGACAGTTATTAGGGGAATAATGGAAGATTTCATTTAGATTAATTTTGAAATATGCAACACTCTGCAATAAATATCTCTGGAGGTTTTTTTGGCACTTCATTAATAGTTACAGTCAAATACAAGAATTCCATATATCATTTTTTAAATAATATGGATAAGCTGAAGAGTATCAGGATGTATCTTATAATGTATGATGGACAGGTAATCATTTTATGGTTGGTGCTTTCAAAGAACTGCATTTAATTTTGGACTTATTCAGTGTTATTAAGAACTATTGAATCAAACTCTTCTGAGCATCCTGTTGCTCTTTATGATATGAAAATCACAAAAATTGTAATTTCTTTTGCTATGAAGAAGGCTGAGTTTTGAAGCCAGTCCTTTTTAAAACAAATCTACCTTTCAAGGAGACCATATGAAAAAGAAAGTAACAACTGATGTTAAATAAGACAGAGCTGCACAGATGATTATATCTTCTCTTCTCAGTGGAAGCCTTTTGAGAGTATTTCAATCCCAGCCTTCCCCAGAGGCTTGGTTTTGGGGCTCAAGAACAATGTAGAGCAGCACAGCCAGGTGTGGACCCCATCCAGCCAGTGATGGTGACAAGAGTCTCCTAGGCAGAGCTGCAGGATGGTCACAGCTGAGGTTCACTCCTAGCACTTGAACTCTGCCTTCAGCTGAGTGCAGCCCTGCTCTGCCTGGCCCTACTGAGCCAGACCCCATAAGGGGGCTGACTTCTTGATCTGGCCTGCACAGCCCTGTTCCTGTGGCACTCCGTGTATATCTCAGGGCTGTCTGACCCTGTTCACCTCACTGGGTCTGATCCTGATGCCACAGCTCCCGGCACCTCTGCTATTCCTGAAAAGGTGCAAATTGAAGATTTATACTTGGGAGTCTTCCACATGTGCAAAACAATTTTCACAAATATTTGCAGTTTTTCGAAGGTATACTTGAGTCATGTCTAAACCTTTCAGATAAGATAACTAGTCTTGGTTTTAACTTTTTCTCATATTTGATCACAAAATTCATATAATAATTTTAACCAGAGTCCTTACAAAGTTGATAAAAATGACATACTGTTTGACCCTCTTCCATGAACCCTTATACTAGACACATCTTGCCTTACTTGAGGCACTTCACTAAGAGATAATTCATCTAAGTTTGCTATGGAGGAATATAGGTTCTTTAAGGGAAAGGTTCACCTGTTCTGAAAATGTTAACTCCTATCCTGAAGTGGCTATTTTGCTATATGAACTGTCTGTTCGGAATAAGACAATGTCTTAAATTAGACATCTTAGTGCCTAGAGATATCTCTTGGTCTTTCCTTTGAGGACAAGATAAGTGTTATGAGATTTTGCAAGTGATTTTGAGTTGAAAGAATTGAAAATGTGATTTTTTTTTTTAAATATAGCTACATTATCAATTTCCCTGTTTCCTAAAGAAAAAAATTAATCATTTATTTGAAAGAACACATACCTCAAATTTTGTGCATATTGAGAATGCATTAAGATCTTATGCCCAAGCTGCACATTAGACATATGAACAACCATGGCTTTCTTTAAAAGTGATGGTATTAATTAATAACATACCTAATAATAATAGTTATATTCCCCCCAAAAAAACCCTAAAACTCACAAAACTCACAACTGTAAAAGATGATCCAGACTAAAATGCATAAATATTTCATTTAAGAAAGAAAAAAAAATTGAAAAGGATCAAATAATATTTTTTATAAAATTCTGGGCTCATTGTGACCTAAGAAGTATATGAGCACATCACTAAACATAAATTCTAATATAATGTAAAACAGATTGTTGTTCAAACACTTATTCCTTGCAATCTTTAAACAAATAATTTTTGAAATAATTGTGACAACATTTTCATTCTTTAACAAATTTATTATTTTAAAAAGTATGCATCTAACTGAAAGTTCAGAATCTTGTTTTGTCGGTTGTGCAATAACAGCAATCATTCTTTTCTGGGTTTCTTTTTATTCTTTAAATTACAGATATTTTTCTCAATTCAGTTTTGTCTCAACAAACTTTAGGGTTGGGAATAATTTAATTTAATAGTTAGGCATTCTGAGGGGTAGAAATTCTCCTCGGGTTTCCTAAATGTAAGAAAAACCTCATGCAAAATCCATTTATTGATAAAATGCACAGGCTCTCACATGATTAGCCAGTTGTGCCTATTGCCTGCTCTACTGTAGCTGGCTGGCTGCTAGTCTTGTTTCTAAGGAAAGAATTTATTGGGGGTTTTATTTTTCAATTTGTATTTTTTTTCCTTTTTTTCTTGTGCTGAGCATATTTGTGTGTGGTTTTATATTTATGAAAACAGATCAAATTTACAAATACCAAGGGCTGGTCATAACCTTTACTTTATCTGTTTGTTTTTAATTTAGACTTATAAAATAGAACAGTTAAGTGAATTGAAAGACAGAAAGCATTTCACAGTAGAGCTGGCTGAATACTGGCCGTGAATGTGAGGGTTACCTTAATGGCGTGTTGGGGGAGTAGTTTTTGATAATTGCTTTGGTTGATATTGATTTATTCTGCATAACTATACAAAGTTTTACCCCTTTGTCTAATAAGACAGGAGCCTGAAAGGAATGGAGAATCATATATTTTATTATCAGTCATCAGGTACATGTTTAATGTGTGCTGTGGGGGAATCTGCACAACTCCTTCAGGTAATGATATGGGTAGCTATAGCTGTAGATATAAATGGGAATACGGAGACTAACACACATACACACACACAGAGGGGGAAAAAAATAAAAGAAAGAAAAAGAGAAAGCTTTATCATGCTAATAGGATGTTTGTGTTCTGGTTCCTCTTGGAAGCCTTACCTTTTCTAAGGCTCTCAGCAGTGCTTTCAGCAGGATTCTCATTAATATAAATTCCTGTGTGCTTGCAGGGCTTTAAATTCCACTTGTTATTGCACACATTGTCCTGCATGTGAATTTTGTAGGATCAAACCCAAGGAGCAATTATGATGATAGATGAAAATACTAGAATATGGGGAGGCCATTAATTAACTATGTGGCTGTTTTACTACAAATGCTTCTTATCACGTGGATTTTTATGTTTTCTCTCTCATATCCACTGAACTGGCAGTCTGTTATTTATGAAATTTGAAAGAAAAACAAAAAAATCCAAAAGAAATTAACTCTTTGTATATTTTGTGAAAATAAGAATGCAGACAGAGAAGGTAAATGTCAGTAACAGTCTCACTGAGAGAAAATATTTTAGATTCCACTTTGCAGGGCAACACACATACAAGATCACAACTACATAAAAATACTTCATCTTAGCTTGCTCTATGATAAAATTCAGTGTAATTAAACAGATGCAGAATCATGAGGAAAGAAAAAGCCCCCCTTAATTTGATTGTTTTCAGGAAAAATTTTAATACTGTTGTGTATGATGTAGATGTATAATCTGAACATATGTATATAAAGTTGACAGAAAAATAAAACAATCCTGCAGATCATGATCTGTCTTGTAGGTCTTTGAGAAGAATTATTATTTTTTTTATAGGTTTGATTTGAATTCTGGTTATCCTTCTGAGCAAGAGTTATGTTCAGCAGAGAGACTTCATTTTCTTTCAGTATAAATACACAGAGCAGCCATGCATTACAGTTATAGGGTCCAATATGTCAAGGTGCCTTAAGCACATATGGTGTTTAAGCATATCAACTGTCCTTTATACGGCTGTACTTTTAGATCATGGAGCAGCTCCAGAGATAGAATCCACTAAATGCATAAGGAAAAAGCTTATTCCAGCTTTAAATAGATAATAACATAGCATAGGTGAGCCTATATAGCTTCAACATATAGCTACTTTACTTGAAGGAATGGCAAAATTTGTTAACTTTTCCAACACAGGATGGTTGTGCTAGGGAGACTTTTTTTTCCTATTGAAATATTGTATTTTTTGATGTCTGCAATCATTCTATAAGCCATGCTTTCTCTTACACTTTTCAGTCACACTCTCAGAAAGAGTGGATGTATCATTAAAAAGATACAGCTTATGGATGTTTCATGAGATATACTCCTTAAGTTCTACAGGGAAAAAAAGCAAAACAAAAAAACAAAACCAAACCCTGAAACAAAACAACCCAGTGTTCAAATTGTACTTGTTAGAATTATAATGTAATTGGTTTCACTTATTTTATTACCTTTCTATAGTATTTAATTGGATTCTAGTTCATGGTTGATGTGCTCTCAGGCCATCTGAGATAGGTCAGCCAAAGATGTCATATACCTACCCTAACTACACACAGTCTGCTTTGTATGACTTAGTCTCCCACAGAATCATATTCAGTAAAGTAAATACCATAGACATTTCCCAAATAATTACTGTAACAAGATTGCAGTACTTGTTGACAGGTCAGAAGGGAGACATAGACATTGTCAAATAAATGACAAGTAACCCCATCCCACACACTTCACTTTCCTTCAGTTTTCTGCAGAATTTTGTTAGAATCCTAACATTTATTTTTTTTCTTCCTTGTGCCTGGCTCAATCAACTTGGATACCCTTTTCTTAGTTGTTGATTCTGACTGGGCAGGTTTTTTCAAGATGCAGTACAGCTGCCTAAGTCTTCTGTTTCAGAAAGCTTGTGCCTCAAATATCTTTACTAGCTAAACTTAAGTGGTAAAAGATATGCTAATAATGGAGTTGCTATATATATATATAGGTTCACTTACATCGGAGCCCTTATCAGCAGTGAAAATTTGTGCATGGAAGGATGAATTAATTATAACACAAGAGATGATTTCAAAAATGGTTCAACTGAAAGATTTCTAAAATTTCCATATGCCTTTCCTGGCTATAAGGATGACTGAGCATGAGTAGCTCAAACATAGGTCTACTTCGAAGATGCCTAGAATCAGATTAAGTGATATTAATTTCCCATATTTGTTTAATGACTGTGTAGGAATTCACCCATCGCTTCATTTTCAGTATTAATTAATTAATTAGCTAAATTATTTTATAATTTTAATTATTTTAATTTTGCCACTGTTCACACAAACTGTCAAATGCCTACCCAGGAAAGTGAGCATAAAGTTAACAGGATGATATTTGCCTTATGAATTTAAGTTTTATGATTAAAGTTTTATTTTGGATGTTGGAAGACTTGGCTTCTGGTGTAAAATTTTCAGGAAATAAAACTCTCAGCCTAGAGAGAGTAAAATTGTCATGGCCCACATTTTGAGAATGTGCTCTCTTGACTAAATTATAAGACATTCAGATAAAAAAGAGATTCACTGCAGCCAAGCATCCAGGTCCAGCTTTTGTCTTAACACTAATTTAGTACATTCCCTTTAAAACTTAAAATATTCTGTAAAATCTGTCTGCATTATATATCTTCTTGCTCAAAGTGCAGAGTGTACCCATACTAACTAACACCAAGCCCGGCCTCCCTACCCACCAGAGCACAAAGTACATACTGCAACAGGAGCACGCTGTTCCTGCTCTGTAGCCCTTGAGGACTGGTGTCCTCACCATCTAAGAGACATTTCAAAATCACTGTGTTACTCCTCCCGAGGCTGTGGTGTGGTCAGCCAGGAGTGCAAGAAGCAGAAAGCAGAAAGGCAGAGTCTGATTCTCTCAGTTTGAGCAGTCAGGTGAGAAAGAGGGACATCTGGGATGAGTCATAAGAATCTCATTCATGCAATTAGTTTTGTTTCATTTTATTCTATTTTTTCATACAATATTGCTGCAAAATTTTATGGTAAGGACCATGTCTGGACTTCTAAGTTCCATTCCAGTAGATGCTCTTGTCAGGACTTAAAGAACGCAATAAATTGTCTCAAACACTGACAAAGAAGGAAGTTCCCACAAGATAAGCTAACTTAACACAGGCACAGATGGTGAAAAAGAAGGTGTTAATTTCAGGCCTACACGGAGGTGAAAGGTTTGGAATTAGCACACCAGAGAAGGCTCCACTGTGCAGACTATGGGAAAAGCACAGATGCAACTATAGGAAGATGCCAAGCCTGGTGAAGTAGATCTGGGTAATCTATTCAGACAAAAATGCCCACCATGGCAAACAGTGGGAAGGGAAGCAACTGCTTACTCACATGCCATCCCATCTTATGGGAATAACACATTTGGTGCTGGATATCTGGGACTTGGACTGTACAGAAGTGTATCCTCCAGAAAAACACTCTGGAGACCCACACCACAGAGAAGATCACAAGAAGAAGGGTACCCATGGGGTGGTGACTATAATTCTCTCTCTTTCTCTGTCCCCATCTCTCTCCCTCTCACATTGACTGTAAAATAAAATCGATACTATTTGCTTTGGCAAATAGTTTTGCCAAATAGTTTTTGCTTATTTGCACCTTAATTTTTCGGCAGAGGCATTTTTAATAACTGGACTGTAATATTATTTCAGAAGTGGGAGCATAAGAGCTGCTTTTTAAAGATTTTTTGGAAAAGATGCAACTTTTCTCTTTTAAGCAATAATCTTCAGATAATTGCTAAATAGAATCTAGCTTTCTAGAAGTGCTTAGCTTTTAAGATAAGCAACCTATTACATGGTCAGTGGAGAGGCAATGCCCAAAATCAGTGTGCCTAATTTCCCCTTTGAGGTGCTTTTGACTCTACATAAATATCAAGCTTCACTGAACTGGAGTTCTACTGTTCTTTACTGATATCATGTTGACATATCCACTTGACTTTGAAGAAAGAAATATTTTATTTTACCCTAGACAACTAAAAATTCCTTATTTACAAGTGTAAAATAGACAGTACTCAAATGCAAAATATTTATTTATTTATTTATTTATTTATTTATTTATTTATTTATTTCCTCTAAATATGTGGGTGTTGGTTGTTGTTTGGGTTTTTGTGTTTTTGTTTGTTTGGTTGTTGTTTTTGGTTTTAGTTTTGGTTTTGATTTTGTTTAATTAGACTTGTTAAAAGAATAGGAAAATATATATTGGATTTCCATTGAGATATTCTGTTGATATTTTTCATTCTGGGTCCAAATATTGGTAAACTTCAGCAATGTCCTTAAGCATTGACAATCACCAAATCATATTATGGTTGAAGTCAGAAGGGAACTCTTGAAGTTATCTGCTCCTGCCACCCTACTCAAGCTGACTGCCCAGATTCATGTCCAAACAACTAATGCATCTTCAAGGAGGGAGATTCTACAACCTCTCTGAGCATCCTGTGGCAGGACTCAGTCATCTTTTTCAGTATAAAACTGTTTCCTGGTGTTCAAAGGGAACTTCCTGTGTTTTGTTTGTGCTCACTGCCTCCTCTTATGTGCTTGAAGAGATCCTGGCTCTATCCTCTTTCAAAGTATCATGTAATTGTTTGTATTAGAAGAGACTTTAAAAGTCATCTACTTCAACCCCAGAGGTTTATATAGGTCCACTTCTTGAGCTTGTCCAGGTCTCTCTTGATGACACAGTGCCCCTCAGATGTGCCAACCACACCAGTCAACTTAGTGGCCTCTGCAAACTTGCTAAAAATCACTCAATCCTACTATCTTTATCCTTGATGAAGGTATTAAAGTGTGTTAGTCCCAATGTGGACCTCTGAGGAACACCACTTGTTACTGATGCCCCTGTGGGCATTGAGCCATTGACCATACCTCTCTGGATGTGACATCCAGTACTTTTCCCTTGTTCATGGATGTAGTCAGACCATCACAGAAGGCCACTGGGTTGGTCAAGCAGGACTTGTCCTTGGTGAAACCACTCTGGCTGTCTCAAATTGCCTCCCTGTCCACCATGTGCCATAGCCTAGCCTCTAGGAGAATATGCTCCACAATCTTTCCAGAGACAGAGGTGAGGCTCACAGGTTGGTCATTCTCAGGTCTTTCTGCCATTTTTAAATATGGGTGCAATAATTTCCTTTTTCCAGTCACTGACGACTTCATCTGACTGTCATGACTTTTGAAATATCATGGAGAGCATCTTGGCAATTATCAAAGCCTCAGAATTCTGGGGTTCCTTCCACTGAGTCCCACAGGCTTATGCATTTTCAGTTTCACCAGGTCATCACAAACCTGATCTTTCCTTACAGTGGGAGAGACTTTTCTCCCCCAGTCCCTCTCTTCCAGTCCACCTGCTGAAGCAGTGTGGGAAGCAAGGCTGCCAGTGAAGAGTGAGGCAAAATATGTTCTTGAACACTTCAACATTCTCCTTGTCTCTCTGTATCAGTTTGCCTGTATGGCTCACTGAGGAGGGTTTCTTTGACCTTTCTTTTCTGACTGACATTTCTATAGAAACTCTTCTTCTTAATCTTTGCATCTCTTAATAAGTTCAGCTCCAGGTGCTCCTTGGCCTTCCTAGACTCACTCTTACACAACCAGACAGAACCCCTATACTCTTCCCAGGACACCTGTCCCTGCTTCCAGTGCCTGTGTATTTCCTTCTCTTCTCTTCTCTCAGTTTGACAACAAGGTCTTGGCTCATCCATTCCAGACTCTTGCCTATCTTTCATGATTTCATACAGCTGAGAACTGAGAGCTCCTCTCCTGTATGAAAAGTATCCTCAAAGATCTGCCAGCTCTGTTCTGCTCCCTTGTCTTTGAGGGCAGTTTTGCAGGGGGTCCTATTGACTAACTCACTACACAGCTACAATTTTCCTTCCTAATATCCAGGGTCCTGACATTAGTTTGTGCCCAATGTATAATCCCTAGGACTGCAAGCTCCACCAGTGCATCACCACCACAGCTCAGGCTGCCTGCAGTCTTGATGTAACTGATTAGGACACTTACACTGTAGCTAGAGCAAGAAGTGTTTTTCAATCAGTTCCCCTTGACTAGGTGGCCTATAGCAGACATCAGCCACAAGGTTCCCTTTGTTGCCTCAGCCTCTGCTTCTCACTCAGAATCTTTCACTCATGAAATAGTGATCATGCTCATCATTATTCTTCAGAAACACCTCCTCATACTCTATCCAATTCTTGATGTCTTTAACATTTGTTTAATATTTAAATGAAGACTTATTGTGATATTATTATGAGATTTAAAGTGAGTATTTAAGGTAAAAAAGCTTATAAAAAAAAACCCCTGAAGTTCTAAATATACACTGCAGAATAGAATTGCACTTCCTCAAAGAGAGATTTTAAGAAGAATAAGGAATTTTCATCTGAGAATTAAGAATAAAATTTTTTCAAGAAGCTCTTAAAAAGAAACACTTCTTTAAAATAACACACTTTTCTTTCGATATGCCTTTTACTCTCTGTCACAAGTATGCTTCTCACAAAATTACATTTGCTAACATTTTTAATATATTGACATATATCTTTATATATTGTGGAGCAGAATGTGTTAAACAACATGAGCAGCACGGCTGATTTGTTAAAGCTGGTGCAGCAATAACCTTGAAGCTGATCACATGGCATGAGCCAAGTCCAGGAGGAAGAAACATCGCATCTTGTTCATGTATGCAGTGTAACCACAGCACTCTCAGTTCACCAGGCAAGCACAGTAACATGTAACCAGTGAGCATTAAGTGGAGCATCTTATCACAGCTTTGGAAAGTATAAAGATAAGCACTTGAAACCAATAAAGGTCTTTGCATTAACACTGCAGAGTCAGTCCCTTATTCCATCATCATTTATACCACGTTTTTTAATCACTACATATGCTACTCAGTCTTCAAAACTGGATTTCATTTAATCTAGAAAGTCAGACTTCACATAACTTATATTTATAAAGTTTCTCTAATTTAAGTTTTTTACATAGTCAAACAAATCTTCTAATTTTGAGATACAAATTAATTGCACATATTAATTGCTATGTATTTTAATAAATTGAGCTAACTCAGTTTTCATGATATTTTAGTTGAAAATTTTCTTGCAAATATCTTCTAAATCATACATACATATTTTATTAAATAACTCCTGTGATAGATAATTATTCATCATGCAGTGTTTATGTAGCTTTTATTTGATTTTAGTAATTCAACATGGTTTCCTGTGAAATCAGTTTCTATCTGCCAACACATTCATGAAGTAAAAACAATATTGCAAGGGTTAGAGAAAACTTATTTCCCAAAAGAAAAAATATAAATTCTATTTTATTTATATATTCTATTATTTTATTTATAAATTCTGTTCTATTTTAAATGTGAATTAAATATTCTGGAATTGAAGCTACCATGTTATAACTTGAGCATCACTATCACTTGTCATTATCACTAAAAATTACTTACCTAAATTTACAAGATAATGACTTACTGTACAAAAAACAATGTCTCATAGACAACAAATATCTTGAGTTTCTTTTGATCAGAGTGATGGCTATGTCACTGAATGTCCTCTATTTTTGTTCTAGTTGGAAAAAAGGTAAGTTCTGAAAGATGAAAAAGAGGAATCCAGACAGTGCTATAACCCTGTAGTGGAAGCATAACTTCTCTAATTCTGTTTTAAACTGTAGACCTTTAGGGTAATTAGCTGGATAAAGTCTTAATTCTCACTTTTCTTTCATCTTAGAATAAGTGATTTATTCCAAATTTACAGGTAGCATTTTCTGTTAAACTGGTGTCCTTGTTTTAACTAAGATAGAGTTTATTTTCTTTCTAATAGCTGGTACAGTGTCGTGGTTTGGATTTAGTCTGGGAATAATGTTGATAACACACTGATATTTGACTTGTTGCTGAGTAGTGCTTACTTCTAAGTGAAAGACTTTCCTGTTTTCCATGCTCAGCCAGTGAGCAGGTGCAGAAGAAACAAAGAGGAAACACAACCAGAAACACTCCAATTTCTCTTCCCTATCCCACCTGCGTGGCAAGAGTGAGCAAGAGGCTTCACAGTACTTATTTGCTGTCTGTGACTAACCAGAAGTAGTGGTTCTATAATGCTGAAATTTACAGTTTGACTATACAAACTTTTTTTGCATCCTTTCAATATTCCTAATACATTTGAATTTAGTCTTCCTAATAATCACTTGAGCAAGTATTAGTATTTCTAGTCCTGTGGTAGTAAATTAATATATAGATGTTTATGTTCAAGACATAAATAATAATTAGTAATAAAATAATTGTATGTTTGATTGCTCTCCCAAGTTCAGAGGATACCTTCTGTGATAAGACCTTACACAGATGTGCTCAAGCAAGACAGTAGATGGACCATGAAGTAAAAAAACATATCTGCTGCTACTCAAATAATCTACTAAAAGAGATATTTTGTTAATACAGCCATCTCACCTTTATTTTCTATTTTTCTGGTAATTTCCTGTTGCAAAACTTTGAGAAGTACTATTTATTTATTTTTTTTTTTTTTTTTTTTTTTTTTTTTTTTTTTTTTTTTTTAGTATACGCTCTATTTCCATACGTTGTCCTACATCTGAAAGTTCTCCCATGAATAAGATAAATGGCAGCCACTGATCTCCATGAAAATTCTGGAAAAAATGATTTGATTCTACCTATTTTAAAACCACATAAAAACTTATGTGTCTACCTTATGTCACCATCATACTCATGAACATGCCATCTGAGGCTAACAAACAAACAAAAAAAAATCTTAAAGGCAGACAGACACTTTGATCATTCATCTGCAAGCAGCCTGAAAGTACTGGACCTCACTCATCATGTGGAATTTATGGTAATGAAAGCATATGATGTAAAAAAGGACACATTTGAAATCTTATTTCTTTGCATAAATCATCATTGACCATATACAATTAGTATGTAGAAATAAATTTTGAATTAATCTTTTGCATTTTATCAGTAATAAAATAATTCAGTTTAAAAAAGTGAAAAATTTGAGTATAACTGAGTAATAACGACAGACTGTAGGGTTCTTGAAGCTATGCCTGATGGAGTATTAAGCTCACTGTTTTGTAGTAGTGTTCCTTGAAATTAACCTGCCTTGGAATCATGCCTTGTACTGTCTCAGAACAAAATAACTGTATTTGTCCAAATAGTCAAGAAATGAGTTTACAGCTAAGCAAGTGTCCAATTTAAAGGATCAAAGCTCATTCATTGTCTCTCTTTGGCAGTATAGATGCATCCAGAAGTTTTATTTCTTGTATTCTATTTATTTATCTACATTTATATATATATATATATGTATAAAAAATAAAACCTCTAATTTTTAAAACCAGAAAACCTAACTTTTTGTTTTTGAGATTCAATCAAGAATAGTCATCTGACAAGTAAATGAAATAAGACACGTCCCTTTAAGTAAAGATTGAGTCCTCATATTTTTGAACAAAGAAAATATACTAAGAATGTCCCCTTACAGACTGGATCTTCCCTCTGCCCACACAGTAGAACAGAAGCAATAACTTTAAGGTGACATGGAATTAATAAGTAACATGACTCCACTGATTTATGACAGCCCTCTGTTGCAATTGCTGGCTGGCTCACATGGCTATCTCAGCCTGAGATATCTCAAGCAACACATGACAAACATATTTAAAAATCTAAATCCTGCATTAACTTCCTTCTGGGGTAGGATTCAAGTCTTACATCTCAAGTCTCATGTTTATATTTTAGGAAAAAAAAATCTATAAATGTTAAGGAAACTTCCCTATCTGACCATCCAGGAGCCACTCTGATAGTGCTACTTGCACCACCTGGGCTGGAGCAATGCCCCTCCACAGCTACACACCTCCCACTCAGACAATCAGATGAGGTTTCCCAGATGTCTTGATCTTTAAAAAAGTTGTCTTGGTGCAATAACTAAATAACAAAAAACCACTTTGACCTGCTTTGCTTTGAGGAGAGGCCCCAAACAAAAGACTCCCTGGGCTTTCATACCCTCACAGTCTCAGTGAGAAAGTCTAGGGTCATCAGCTCCTGCCGTGTCGCTGAGTGTCCGGTCACCTGGCTGGGCCACAGCTCCCTGTGCCCTTTGTTCTGCAAAGGGTCAGCAGCTCGCAGCCTCTTGGCTGGGGTTCCAACACCCAGAGCTCAACTCACAGCTCAAATTGCAGCTGCATCCTGAACTAAATGTACCAGCATGAAGGTATTCCTCAACAGAAATGCACATCAAATCAATAAAATTCCAGAGAGGGATTTACTTTCATGAAGCCAAATAATCCTGAGATGCCCTAAGTCATATAATACATCTGTTCAAGATGAGAGAATATGATATATAATTTACAGATCTGTGTCATTCTCAGATCTTGAGGTGAGAAGAATATCCCACAGGCTCTAAAATGACACTAGATGCCTACATTTGGGCAAGTAGATGAGGTTTCAGTCAGGGCTTATATCTATTGACAGTTGTGGTACTTCAGACACCCACCACACATGCAAGAAACTAAATTTAGGTAAATTCATTTGGAACTTCAGTCCCATCTCTAGGGAAACAGTAAACAATATCTGCTGTGATGATATCACACAGTCTTTTGGTGCTTGCTTTATCCTTGTAAAGTCATTCTAGTTAGCACACTGGAGGAATTGGAGAGAACTGTTTTACTTAAAATGCAGAAGAGGGAGAGGAGATATATAGAACAATTAAATCTTCTCTCTCATTTTGTCTCCTAACTCTTCAGCAGTGGAAAGGGTTTCTTTCAATCCACCAGTTGTCTTAAGCAAGGATAGAATCATTAAGTCTGGAAAAGACTTCCAAATCATCAAGTCCAACCTTTGAGAGTACACCACCTTATCAACTAAACCATAGCATAAAGTACCATGTCCAGTCTTTTCTTGAACACTTCCAGGGATGGTGACTCCAACATCTCCCTGGGCAACCCATTCCAAAGCTTAAGCGCATTTCAGTGAAAAAAATTCTTCTTGATATCCATCTGGAACCTCTCCTGCTGCAGAATAAGCCTATGCCCTCTTGTCCTTTTTCAGGCTGCCCTGGAGAAGAGGACGATCACCATCTTATTACAACCTCCTTTTGGGAGTTGTAGAAAGTGGTAAGGTCTCCCCTGAGCCCCCTTTTCTCCAGAGTCAACAAACTCATTTCCTTCAGCTACTCCTGAGTTGTGCTCTAGATCCTTTAGAAGCTCTGTTGCCCTTCTCTAGGCTCGCTCCAGCACCGCAGTGACTTTCTTGTTGTAAGGGGCCCAGAACGGGACACAGGAACTGAGGTGTGGCCTCACCAGTGCTGAGTACAGGGTGACAATCACTGTCCTGGTCCTGCTGGCTGCACTATTTCTGATACAGGCTAGGATGCCCTTGGTCTTCTTGGCCACCTGGACACATTGTTGGCTCAAGATCAGCTGCTATCAATCAGCACCTCCAGGTCCTTTACTGCTGAGCAGGTTTCCAGCCACCATTCCCCAATCCTGTAATTTTGCCTGAGATTTTTGTGACTGAAAGGGAGGACCTGATATGTGCTGTATTGAACCTCATACCACTGAATTTGACCCATTGACAGAGCCTGTTCATATCCTTCTGTAGAGCCTTCCTATCCAACAGCAGATCAACATTCCCAGCCCACTTAGTGATGTCTGCAAATCTAGTGAGGATGCACTCAATCTCCTCATCCAGATCATTGATAAAGATGTTAAACAGAACCATCCCCAGTACTGAGTCTTGAGGAACCCAACTAGTGGCTGCCCACTGAATGTGACACCATTTAACACCACTCTCCGGGCCTGACCACCCAGCCAGTCTGTAATCCAGTGAGGTGTGCACCTGTCCAAGCTATGGGCTCTCACTTTCACCAGGAGTGTGCTGTTTCACACAACTTCCTCTTCTTTAAGAATGTCTGAAACTTTTCTAGGTCCTAATTGTGGGTTGGTTGCACTCTGTACATCACACACTAATGTGCCCCCACTTGAAGTATCTAAAAAAGGACAGTTATAGTAGCTATTGTGATCCCCTTGTATCCAGCCACCAGGTTTATTTTTTTCAGAGGACCATGGGCAGGAACCCAGACCTATTCCCAAGGTGACATCAGGAAACAGTTGAGCACCTAGGGAAGAGGAGTTCACATCCTTTACCTTGCAATACAGACATAACCAGCATGAAGCAGATTAGGCATTTAAATAGATAACACATACTTTTTTGGTGTTTCTGCCATCCTTCCACCTAAATTATCAAAAAGGATAGCAAAATTGTGGGGGTTTCACTGTTTAAAAAAAATATAACGTTAGCTTTTTAAATCCAGCATTTAGAAACTTTTCACTTGGTAATTATGTAGCTGTGACAGGTGAAAGGAGAGCAAGCAAAAAAGAAAGAGTGAAATATAGAGATTAAAAAGAGATGATTAAGACATTTTTTAACTTCAAGCTTGATTCAATAGCCCTGGGGAATCTCATGCTTCTTTAATGAGTGCTGCTCTTAGCCATCTCTGCCTAATGAGAAAAATAGGTCCAGAGAGATCAGTTCAAAGTTAAGTGCTTCAAAGACAGGTTGAGTTTAAAACCATTTCCCCCTCAGCTTCCCTAGTCTGTCTCCTTGTTTTTTGGTGGTTTTTTTTTCTTCTGTCATTTATTATTCTTGAGCATGAACCATGGGAAAGGCCTGAAATGAACAATCTCATTATGCAAAGAGTTATTTTTTGCCATCATTTTCAAACAAATATGGTTCCCTGTAGTCAATGTCTATGTCCATATTTAATGTCACTTTTCCATTAGTTTTTGGTTCCTATTCTACTGCATGTTTGTTTCCCTGCAGTGATAGCTGGCAACTTTTATTTCTAGTAGCCAAGAAGCACTAGAAATAAAAGTATCTATGTGGTATAGTCCTTCCAACCCTATACTATAATTCCCCATCCCCTTCCAGCTGTTTTGCATGTAGCAGAACTGTGCTTCTGTGTAATTTGTAGTCAGAACGCATCCTGAATACTCTGTATGAAATTGTGATTGATCATTCATTTACAAACTTTCTCTAAGCTCCCTATTTAATATCAGAGCTATATACCTATCTGCAAGTCCACAGATACTGTCACAAAAACATAAATATATGAAAAGTTGCAATTCTGAAAATATTTTAAGAATAAAGAAGAAAAAATTACCTTTAAAATAATCATCATATTCTTGTAGATAAAGTAAGTAATAAAGATAGATAAAGCAAGTAAGAAATCTAGGAAAATGTGTGACTAGAAGGGCTATAGGTATGACCTCTTCGCTAACAGTAATTTGGATGTTAAATTGACAATTACAGATTTCAATATACATAGTTTTTCATATTTCTTTTAAGTCAACTACTTTTTTGGGGGTTTATTTTTCTAGGGTGTAAGAGTAATTTTGTTGCCTACTAAATTCTGGTTCATACAAAGACATTAATTAACCTTAGGGTATCCAAGCATATGCTGGCCCACAGGTACACTGGCAACTTCATTAGCTGGGAGTTTGTCTACATGAGAGAGAAAAGTCGCACATTTCTTTAACAATTCCTGTAAGTGATGCTTTAAGTATACAGTAATTCTAGCAATGTCTTTTTTTCTTTTTTTTTNTATTTTAGGAAATTTTTTTTTTTTTTTTTTTTTTTTTTTTTTTCTGTAAATGCTGATCTTTCTTCTATAAAAACATTCTCAAAAGTTCTGCCTTAAAAAAGCCTGGCTTCTGGGAATGGCTACTTAACTGCAGGGCTTAAAAGGATAGCATAAATTGAATTTGAAACACAGAAAATGTTAGATCACAGGAAGTTTTGAAGTGACTAAAATGTTACCTGCCTAGTCTAAATAAGTAAAACATCATCAGTAATCAAAATATGAATATCTCTATATTTATTTGAAATATTTTCTTTTTTACCACCAGTTAAAGTACTGTAAAAAATTTAAATCAATTATCAACAATGTAATCTCAAAATATTTCTATTATTTTTTGGGTTTTTTTCTCTAACGCGACAATTGCATGCATTGAGAAAAATTGTCATAGTTTGTCTTTTATTTGTACTGTTCTTGCAGTGACAACATACTACTGTGACACTCATGCATAATAACATTTCTAAAATATATCAGACTCTTTAGAATGTCACCACCTGTTTGCCATCCACACTAATTCAGCTGAAAGCCAATCAATCTTTCACAAAAAGAGATTTTGGGTGCAGATTTATTTTCTATGGTGCAAGGGGTCTTGCTCACAGTCAGTGAAGAGCTCTGGGAAACAGAGGCAGCTGATCACTGCTATGAAGACCTAATAATGTGAAACAAATCTTAAGCCTGTGACAAATGTTCATGCTGTAGAAAATTAGAAACGTTAATAAAACCCAAGGAAATCCACAAGCATATAATACTCAACTTGTTGCTCTGCTGCACTCTTGTAATCATACTCTGTGCTGGTGTACTCATGTTAGACCTAGCTGGATTGAGCCTCCTATATTTTATATGAAAGACAAATATCAGGGAAAAATTCTATTCCATATTTTGGTGGGG
>VWYO01027276.1:89059-106732 GCA_013400275.1 Rhadina sibilatrix
AAAAAAAAAAATAGAAAATCACTACCCCTAAGACCAAGTTCTGTCAGAACTGTATACATGCAGTTCTGGAAGTCTGTAAAGGATTTAATCTTTTTCCATTAAATTCAGTAGAATTTTCGTTTAATTCCACTTTTTGTTGGAGGATTTTTTTTTTTTTTTTTTTTAAATTTTGGCTTCAATGCAGCAACACCCTGCACAAAATCTTCAGATGTTTTCTGAACCTTTTAGTCCTGAAACCATCCATTCCTCATTTCCTTTACCAAAAGACAAGTGTTACAGATAGCTATTGAACACTTTCATTCTCATCAGAGGATCTTTGCAGATGCATTGTCTGACAAGCACAGCGTGAGATGAAGGGAACACAGCACAGAAGGGATAGTGCCAAGAACCGAGCATTTACAGCATTTGCGAAGAAAAAGAGACTATGAAAACTGCCTATGGAGTGGGAATTTATGCAGGAACTGGAGAGCCTCATGGCCAGCTTCCTATTTAACCAACACCTGGCAACATCAATGACCAAAAGCCCTATAACTAAGATCGGCATACAGGTATAAGGCTCATGCCATTTTGATTGGTCTACAGCAACAAACAGCAGGATCTGTTCAGTGCTGCAAAAGTTGATGGGGCAGTAGTGGCAACAATAGGGTAAAACCTATAGATTTTACCTATAAAGGTAAAGGGTACCTATAAAGGGTAAAGCTGTGAGCACCCCATCACGTCAAAGGTTTTAATATAGGAGGAGGTCTTAGGGAAGGATACAGATGTCCAGTCACAGACTGTAGGTACTGCTTTGTGTTCCAGAAGCCAGCAGGGTTTAGGCTGTTGACTGCTTCCCCTTCAGAAGGAGCACACTGGTTGAGATAAACACCTGCTGGTGGTGCTGAGTAATGAAGTAGGAGTACTGCACAATAACAGTGTTCAGATGAAGGATAAGTCAGTAGGACATTTGTGGAGACTCTACAGAGGCAAGAGCCAAAATGTCACCTTGGTATCCTTGCCACTCACCTGCACAGACTTTGTGACACTGCCGGGCGGACCTTGAATGAATAGTCACTATTTGGGTCTTTAATCTACAGTATAGAGGGTGAGCATGGAGATGCTGCTCTTGGTACTGCCAGTCAAGGGGAGAGGCCACATCAAGAGAGAGATGCAACCTCTCTCTGGTTGTACAGCAGGTGTACTTGTGGACTTCCGTGCCTGTGTGAAACTCTTTGAGGAGACACTGCCAAGGAGAGAGGCATAGAGTACCTTTCCCAACTGACTTGCTAACCTAGTGAGGAGTTATTTAGTCCAGGGTCTTCAGGCACTGGAGATCAATGCCTGCAGATAACTGAGGGAGGGGGAAATTGTGGGAAGCACACCAGAAACAGAACTATAGGAAAAAAGCTCAACATCTCTTTGGGGAAAATGGTGTGTCTAGAAGCCCATATGAATTGTGGCAACATGACAAACAAAGAGAAGGAACTGAAAACCTATGAATAGTTGGACAGTTATGGCCTCATCACAGAAGATCACAGGGACACAGTGGAGTGGTTTCCATGAATGTTCACAGGCCCTTTAGGAAAATTAGGAAAAGGAAGCAAGCTGGGAGGATTGTTTTATGCAAAGGAACGAGCTCGCATGTATGGGGCAACAAGTCCTTCAGGACGAGTCCTACTTCAACGAGTCTTTCAGGATCAGAGAAGATGCTAACAAGGAGAAAGAGGTCACAGTGAGCACCTGCTACAAACCATCTGATTGAGATGATAAAATGAGAGAGAACTGCAAACAACCCAATGTAGCCTTCCAATTGCATGTTTTACGTGTCTGCTCCAACAGACCTTTCCATCCAAAAATATATTAGTCAGAGACTTGAATTCTGGAATAGATACTCATGTGAAGCCTGAGGAAAAAAAAACCAAAACAAACAAACAACAAAACCAAAAAACCTCACACAAAACAACAAACCAAAACAAACCAAAGCAAACCAAAGCAACAGCCAGACACCACGTCCCTTACCCTCCAACCAACCAACCAACCAACCAACCAACCAACCAACTTCTTATGCCAGAGTTTGGCATTCAATTCTGGTATGAAAATAGCTATTTAATAGATTTATTATACAACAATATGCACCTTGCATGTTCTGGAGAATAGCAAAAAGTGTTTAAGGAGGATATATGCTCAAATGTACACCTATGTTTATTATTTTCTCCACAAAAAGATTCATTTGCATTCTAAAGTAATGAATTAAATCAACAACAGTTTCATCACAGATTATATATTAGGTAAAATGCTGTCCTTATTTTCTAAATGCTTAAAAAAAAAAGCTACCACCAATATATTTTCATTACTTGGTTAAGAGAATTCCAGAATCTTAAGTGGAAACCAATTCTGCTTTTGCCATCTAAAAATTGGATATATAGCTAATGAATCACCTTTAAAAGGTTTCTGTCATTCAATAAGTGATATGTGAGTAACATTGTTTGGATGATTAAAGTAAGTTAAGATTGATCCCCCACAAATGAGTGAAGATAAAGACATTCTTCATAAAGACATTCTTGCTGCAGAAAATTATTTGTTATTCAATGTTTTATTATGAAATTATATTTACCTCTTTGTCTCTACACCCCCTTTTATAATATGTAATGTATAAAAGTATTTCTCTGTCTCAAAAGATGAAAGTTTACTTCTAGAAAGTTAATTTATTGAAGACTGTTTTAAAACGTGATTCCAGTTAGCATTATTAGTAATACTAAATTTAATTAAATAAGATCTTTGCAAGTTTACTCAATTCCCATGGGTTTTGTGGTGGGATTCACCTCACCTACTTGGATGTTAACATTAAGCAGCTATTGAAAGGATGGGAAGATTATTGCATGATTTCCATTGCTCACCAGAACTTCAGAGGAGCTTTAGGCATCTAAAGTAAAGTAAAATGAACCCTACTTCTACTGCTCTGTGAGTAAGCAATCTGTCTGAAACCATAGGCTTAAACCAGCATTCATTATGTTCTATTGTTGAACATATCTATTTCTAACACATTCTTCTAATATTCACATATATAAATTAATAATTGTTATATACTATAAGCAACCTATACTAAAATGCATATTAATATTTAGTGTGTCTTTATTAATAAAGCATATTTAATTAATGTGTTACTCTCATACATTATTTCTTAATGGAAATCTAACACAAAATAAGATATAAATCAGCAATGTCTCTATACTGACCAGATCTGAAAGAATATTCAATCAATCAGAAAATTTTAGTAATTTTTGTTACTTTTCCCATCAGAATCATCACACCAATCCAGGTCTAGCATGCCTTGTAGTTGAAGTTTAATATACCATTTTCATTAAGTGGCAGCAAGTTGAACACACAGATGTCTTTGGTACCCTTTAACAGGCAGTTTTTAGGTAAATGTCACTTCTTTTATATATAATATATTTATATTGTGTGTATTTATATACACACCCATGAGTATTATATATATAAATATAATCAGAAAATCAAATGGGAAGGAATGCTAATGTCTATCCCCTTAGGGCTTTTGTGTACAGTTAGTTGGTCCCTGATATGTACACCTGGGTCCAGGAATGCTAAAGCAGTTAAATGTATGTGGATATAGCTGCAGTTTAATTCACTTATCTTACAAGAATTATTTTTTTAGTTAGAAATCTTTTATTGTTAAACCTAGAGAAAATCTGTGACACTGACTTAAGCTAATAGAAAACTTCATCTTAAAGAGATAAATGTTTGCATGACTTACTTGATTTTAATTTTCAGATAGAACTGAGTTCATTAATTTGGATGTTAATTATCTTAACAAATGAGTTAATTTGAAAACTACCATTCAGATAGCTATGCTTGACTATAGTTAGTCTGGAGGTCCATAATTTCCAGGAATCTTTTTAGCATGATACCAAAAGGTTATGCAAAGTATCTATTCAAAGTATTATCTGGAGAAAAATTATAACACTTTTCTGCTTAACTGTGCAAAGCTTACCATTGTTCCAAGGGCTGCTCAAGCATATTAATATCCAAACCTCAAAAGCTGCAATCTCATACTCCTCTCTATGGGAAATTGTGTTTCGGCAGTAGTTTTCAGAGTATGTGCCAAACTCAAAAATTAATATCTGCAGATTTTATGTGCTTGAAAATGGGAAAGCATGGTGCACAAGCATAGCTACTAGTAGTTTCACACCATTTATTTTGTTCACTCCATTACGTGCTGTGGGAGCATAGAGAGCTGAAGGAGTTTGAGCTGATCTGCAGGACCACCTGCTCTGAAGCATTTACAGTGTGCAATCAGAAGGATACATGGGATCATTTTGTGTAGATTGATGTCATAAATACATTGGTACATGCCTACCCTGATTTTCTTTGTCATTATATTAGAGGAAGTCTAAATACACAACACATTTCATATTTATACAGTTACTAGTGCTTTACAAATGTTATATTTAAATATTTAAACCTATTCCAGATTAAAACCAGAGGACATTCTAAAGTTCCTATTTCTAGAAGAAAAAAAAGGAAAAAGAAGAAGAAGAAGAAGAAGAAGAAGAAGAAGAAGAAGAAGAAGAAGAAGAAGAAGAAGAAGAAGAAGAAGAAAAAGAAAAAAAAATACCTCTTCCTTTTTTTCTTCAAAAAATAAGGGATAGTTGCCAATACTGGTATGTATCCTGAGGGACATATAAGTTTGCCGCTCCACGTGCCTGGCTATTTTTGAACATGTATAAAGATTTTTGCTGACATTGTAGCCCATCTCTTCTGTGACTACAATACAAAAAAATGTGCTTCAAGATTCACCTATGTTGAGTCAGTAAAAGTAGGATGAACAACATTGTTAGATGCTGAAATTTATGTATCTATACTACCTGACACTATGTGTTGTCTCTTACATTGCATTTAGGAATATTCAGCATTTCAGTAAATTGGTATTCAAAGTATCTGTCATTCTGGGATATTGGGAAGTTGATTCCAGTTATGTATGTTTGGGGGGAATGGTATAATTCGGTATCTCCTAAAATCCCTTTCTTTATGGAACTTAGGAATCTTACATTGTTAGTCAAGATGTCTTATTGTACATCTTGACTAACAAATAATCCATGCTACATGTTTAAACAATTTCAAGACTTTCCTTTCTAAGCAAGTATATTAAATAATGGGCTGTAAGATTATTCTCATCTCACAGATATTCACCTCTTTATTTATCACCTGATTCAACTTTCATTCTTTTTTTGGAAACTGAAATATTTTTGGGAGTATTTATGAACTACTTTTTCTCTGTATCATGCTGAGTATTCATAGGAAATATTCTGTAACTGACATGGATTACCAAATTTATGTTGCTTAGAAGCTGCATAACTGCAATATACATAAAAATTTTGTATAAAAGCAAGAAGCACTCTCCAGTCAATTTTTTAAAGAAAGTGGCTATTGTCACATCATATTTTGTACAGCTGAAATGGTTACTCGTGTACAAATTATGCCCAGTAGGTTGAAATCTCTGAGCTTCTTGGTGGATAAATGCCCAATTTCTGGACATAGACTCTATTTACTCAATATAGAAGTAGCAAATTCTTCTGCCTTTTTCAAGATGAAACACTTTATGAGCATGTATGAAAAGAGAAAATTTTATTCCTGAGATATTTCACAGTGAAAACCTGAGTCTTCCATGGAGCTCAATCTCACACATCAACAGCTGCAAATTTTTCAGGATCACAGACTTGATCTCAGATATTTAAATTAGATAATCTTGTGTATCTGCTAAGATCTTAATGAAAGTATCTAAGCTTCCTGGTATCCCACTGATGTTTTTTCTTTTCCTCTTATCCAACACAATAAAATATTGTTCTGTGCAAATGCTCCTGGTCCAGGACAATCAGGATGTTTTCGGGGGTTGCTTTATGTTTGTGATTTTTTTCTGTTTGTTTGTGTTTGTTCTTCTGTTTGTTTTTTCATTCTTATACTACTAATTCTGGCTTTAGATATTTTAACCATATCCAGAAATATGGTGGAAATATATAAGCACTGATAAGAACCTGAAGCCTTATTAAAACTAATTGGACTTTCAATATCCCTGCTGTTATAATCCCATGCTGCTATGCAGTCTGGAGGGATGAAAGACATGGTAGCATGGTCAGCTCTAAATTGTATGAGGCTTATACCAATCTAAGAGTGATAATAGTAAAGCCTTAGCAAACACACTTATTTGATAAGATAATTACCTCAGCTTGTATTAGACTGACGATTTAATAAATTTTTGTTTTCAGAAAAGATCTCAGTATGTGTAGAATGTTGCAACTGCTGATTCCAGTTCTGTGATAAGTTAACCTTGGCTGGATTCCAGGTGTCTACAAAAGATGTACTATCACTCCCCAAAGAGGAGAGAAAATATAATCAAAGGTTCATGTATTAAGACAAAGACAAGGAGAAATCACTTATCAGTTACTGATACAGGCAAAATAGATTCATCTTGGGGAAATTAGCTAAATTTGTTAACAATCAGATCAGAGTGGGCTAAGGAAAAATAAACCCAAATCTTAAAACACCTTCCCTGTCTCCCCCACTCTTCATCCTGGGCTTAATTTTACTCTCTAATACTTTATCTCTTCCCCACCAGAAACACCGAGGGACGGGGAATGGACACTGTGGTCAGTTTATCACACATTTTCTCTGATGCTCCTTCCTCCTCACAAGGAGGACTCCTCACACTTTTCCCTGATCCAGCAGGAAATCCCTCTCTCAGAAGACAATCCTCCGCTATCTTATCCAATGTGAGTCCTTTCCACAAGTTACAATTCTTCATTAACTGCTCCAGCAGTCCTCCATGGGATCGCAAGTCCTCCTAGCAAGCACGACCCAGTATTCACATCTTTCTACAGGATCACAGGTCCTGCCAGGAGCCTGATCCAGTGTGGGATTCCCACAGGATTGCAGCTTCCTTGCAGATGGATCTCTGCTCCCTCATGTACCTCTGTGGGCTGTAGGGACACAGCTGCTTCACTACAGTCTGCACCACTGCCTGGAGCACCTTATCCCCCTCTTTCTCCAGCAACCTTGATGTGTGTAGGGCTCTTTCACATATTCTCATTCCTCTGTCATAGCTGCAATTGTGCTGCAGTAACTTTTCCTCTTTAACACTGTTATCCTAGAGGTTCTACAGTTGTCATAGATGGGCTTTACCTTGGCCAGGGATGGGTCCTCCTTGGATCCAGCTCACATTGGCTCTGTTGGACACAGGGGTGGTCTCTGGCAGTTTCTGAGAGAAGCCACCCCTCCTGTCTCCCTGCTACCAAACAGAACCTTGCACTATCTCCTCAGCTTTTTAAGCAAAGAGACAGTTTCAAATCCTCCAATTTGTTATTCACAAGACACTAGGTAATGATATCTCTAAATTCTCAATAATTACTTGGACCTTTGAATCCTATATTGTGCTATTTTTATAAAACACTATCTCTGGCCAGAGCATCTTGGCATGAAATAGCCTTATGAATCATCCTGTTTTCCCTGCGTAACCTTAAAATCAAATTTTTGCAGGAGAAACTTTCAAGTGTGGTGCATAGCAATCAAAACTGCAGCTTCTGAGCGCTCTTTTTCACTGGCCTTTATGTTATAGTGTAGATATTCTCAGTGTGTCTAACCAAGTCTCAGTCTTTAGGAGGCTGTTAGTCTCACATTTTTCTAAATGTGTGAGCTTCACATTAAAAGCAGCTTGAGACAATTTCCCTGCTCTTCCAGCAAACTGTACTATTACCTATTTTTAGTTACTACAACTCAACAATTTTGTTTGGAATCTACCTCTGCTTTGGAATGCAAATTTATTCTTGGCATTATGTACCTTCCCAATCTCATGCCAGCAGTATCTGTTCACTTAGATTGATCTTCTTGCTTCTCTGATGCTATTTCTGCAACTATATTTATAGATAGCAGCCATGTTTTCTCTCCATCTTGTTTGTCCAGCTTTAATAATACAAGTAGTTCTGGGATTATGACTAGTTTTTACAGTGGATGATGGTGTAGAAATTTCCAAAGCTAAACCGAAATTTCTCCAGAACCAGGAGATCACAGAATCACAAGAATGGTTGAGGCTGGAAGGGACAACTGAAGGTCACCTCCTCCATTCCTCCTGCTCAAGCAGAGTCATCTAGAGCAGCCTTAACAGGATGATCTCAAGGTGGATTTTTAACATCTCTGAAGAGGGAAATTTCACAAACACTCTGGGGAACCTGTGCCAGGATTCAGTCATCCTCACAGAAAAAAAGGGTTTTCTGATGTTCAGACAGAATCTCGTGTTTCTTTTTGTAGCCATTGCTTTTGGTCTTCTCACTGGGCACTACTGAAGAGATACTGCCACAGGTCCTTCACAGAATAGGTGATTGGGCATTGGAATGAACTTCCAAGGAAGGTGATGGAGTAAACATCCCTGTAGGTTTTTGTGAAGAGTAGACATGGCGCTTAGTGCCATGGTCTAATTGACATGTTGGTGTTAGGTCATAGGTTGGACTTGACGGTCTCAAATGTCTTTTCCAGCCTAGTTGATTTTGACATTCTGTGAAAGACATATCTTTGTATGATAATACTAATGTCCTCATAAAAATAATCTCTCATCCACAAGCACAGTGCCAGTCTGAGAAAACAAAACTCTTCTCAGATTTAAGGCAACATCTTCAAGAAGGCTCTTTTGTAGAAGTCAGACATTTCTTTGCCACTGTCTTCTATTTGGTATAGACATTCTTTTAGTCTTATGTCATATCTTAAGGTCTTTTTTCTCCCTATTATCTTAATAGATCCTTCTAATATATTCATAAGTTTCAAAACATAGTAGTACACATCTGTTTGAAATGTCTTCTGAAATAACATGCTATATTATATCCTCCTTTTGCATTACCTATTAGTATTGTTTCAGTAACTTCATTGTTTACCCAGTAAAGAAAACACAATCATAGCTTGCTCATGAAATATTGCAACCCTGATGAGTTCCTCTTAGCATTCTCACTGACAAGGAACAAATTACAGAATTCTGTTATATCAGAATTTTATAACATCATATATGTTACTGCACATACAGAGTAATTTGCAGAGTGTGCATAAAATCTCCTTAGTATTATAGGTCTTTTGGGGAGTTTTAGCAAAAAATTGGATGTAAATCAAATACTTTTGTCCAAAGGTAAGTGCATCAAAACTCTGTATGAGTGAACAGAGACTGTGGATTTAAAACTTTTGAAATTATGCTGATTCACTTACATACACTCCTAAAGCCTTTTTTTCCATGTCTTTTGAGGGGGGACATTGCTCATTCCATTTCAGATTGGCTTACTGGCTTTTGCTATTTTTATTTTATTTTATTTTTTCTTACTTTAAACACAGGATGAAGCATGAACTTTACAACTCATATTTCTGTAAAAATACACAAAGAAAAACCCAGATCTGCTTTGACATTAGCAATAAGGATGTCCTCTTAATTTTGTTTATTTCATTCGTTTGTTTGGTTGGTTTTATCTTATTTGGATTTTAGGAATTATAGGGACTTTCAAGTGAGTTTAGGAACATAAGAGCTCAAGTTCCTGTTTATCCCTTAAGTTTTTTTCTGTATCATATTTGAAAGAAAAATACTGTGGAAATTTTATGTGGAAGACCTTTCTAAAAGAATTTATTATCTTAGGTCTGGTATAGGTCTTCAGACTTTAGGCAATTCCATAGAAATTTACTGATATTTAACCACGGTACACTAAAGTCACAGTTTCCCTCTGATTCGGGTGCATATTGCTGTTTCTTGACTTGCATTTGAGTGTTTTTTTCTCATACTTTACATATTCCCTCAGTGTACTGAACTCTGAACAAAAATATAGTATGATAAAGGAAAAGCTAGTGCAAAAAAGCAAAGAAATATTCAGTGGAGAGAGGATCATGACAGTTGAACAGTAAAAGGTTAAGCAAATGTAGAATATCAGTATTGGTGACATTCAGAGGCTTATTTCCCATTTCTCATCTTCAGTTTTTCATGACTTAATTATTTCTCTAGCCCAGAAACCCAGCAAATCTAATATTGCCAATACTAATTGCCAGCCACAGGCTTAGTATCAGGTTTGAAAGGCCTCAGATTTGAAATTTATCAGGTTTTGTCTGAGCTTTTCTAAACCTATCTGTAAGTTTGCTTTTACCTGATTTAGCTGAAATATCTTCTTTTTCTAACAACCAGATCTTTAGAATTATTTTTTTTAGAAATAATTTTTATACAGATATTTATAGCAGAAAGTTATTCTATGTAGAACCAAGTATTTATGACTTCCTCATATATTGATGCAGCACAGAGAAATAAATACTTGGCACGATAACAAGGGCCTTGAAAGAGATCATAGTGTGCATGGGATGATGAGATGGGAGACACAGCTTGTTACTGGTGATTGCAAGGCTATGAATAACTCACCAATCATCAGTGAAAGAAATAAGAGTTGGACAGGAACAGTTATAAGGATAACAAGAGAAAGGAATAACAAGCATTTGACATATGTAAAATCCATCTGGTACACTAAATTTGGATGCAACTTGAAGATGCAAATCAGCATCCCTGAAAGAAATATGTAGGTATAAAAGTGTGTTGGACAAACAGTCCAAATTGAATCCTAGAGGGGGAAGAAGAAACTTTATCATACACCTCTCACTTCTTCCTGTAAAAGACACTTACAGCTTGCAGGAATTTCCCTCTTCCTGTGTGATGATGATCAGTACTGTACACTCTTGATACCCAGAAAATGTACAATACCTACCATAAGTATGAGCATAACATCAGAGGAAAAGTAACAGTAAAAAGGCAGTATGTAGCATTTTTAAATTGAATTACAGTGTTGTTATTATTATTGTTGTTTTTATTGTTATCATTATTTATTTTTCTTATTATTGAGATGCTTTGTACAATAGTATACTTTATCTTCTTTGATTTTCTTGGTGTTTCTCATTTGGGTTTAAATATATTTGAATAATATTTTTTGAACTAAACTGCAAAGATTTTCATTACAATAAATTGTTGTCTTACCTTCTCAACATCTTTTTTCTTGCCTTTGACAAGATTTTTAGCGTGAGATTTCCTACACACCTGTACAAAGTGCTCCTTGAGACGTCCTGCAGCGTTCAACCTTGCTTCCAGCTGCTTCTCTGTAGGAGTAAAAGGCCATCATGTGCACCAAATTTATTAGCTCTGCTTGATTGCTTCTGGTCTCTTGGGGTAAAATAGCAATAAATGCCTCTGTACAGACAGTTGAATTAAGACTTCTCTCTTTGTACTGTATCTTGGGAAAATACATTTAGGGGGTTTTGTTTGTATCTTTCTTTGTTTGGGTTTTTTTTTTTCTTTTTTTTTTTGTTTTTTTGGATAATGCCAATCTATATGCTTTATTGTGGAATTTCATCACTTTTTAATCTTTGAATTTCTGAGAGGGTCAGAGTTGTCCCTTTGTCACTAGGGCTCAACTGATTCCAAAAGGATTCCCATTCAGTATCTAGTCCACACTTGCCTCTAGAAGATAGAAAAAGAATTAACCCAAATATGCTGGTGACTTCATCTAAAGTCCAACAAGGGAAACAGAGAACAGAGAAGCTGTTCTCTAATTGTTTCAGAGAACAATTTAGCCACTCCTGAAACAGGGTGCAATCACCCTCTGGAGTTAGATTTTCTGGATGTATTCCTTCTACGCTGAGTCACTTTGTTTATCTTTTGCTGTGTGCAATCAATATGCAAGAATGTTAAGAATATTATTAGCTAATGCCCAGAATATAACTAGTTTTCTAGGGCTACTATGGAAATCATGCTGATAATTTAAGTAAAGGATCTTTGATGGCCAGGTAGGCATCACCCCTGAAATGTTGGTCTCTGCTGCTCCCCGGAATGGATCATACAAGCTTATTTATTTGTTTTTCTGTAGATTTTTTTGATTGTTTGTTTGGGCTTTAAATTTGTTTTATTTGTTTGTTATTTATTTGTTTTTCTGTTTTTAATTTGCAGGTATTTTACAGGTAATTATAATAAATGCCTAATATAAAATTGGTAAAATCAGCTGAGATTAATTTTACTGCTTCTTCAGGATGTCCTTTGGAAATTAGATTAGAAACTGTGTGCTGAAGATGAAAGACTCTTAAAGAGAGATCCCTCTGAAACATTTACAGAGGACATTAAAAGAATACCATTAATATTAGTAGTCCCAGACTACATACAGTGGATGTAAAAAGGGCTTAATGGATGATTGTTCTCACAAGGTAGAGGTCTAAAGAACATTAATTTTGGTTTTAGTAGGTTCAAACCTTCCTTTCTACCTTTCTAGCTGTGATTCCAAACACCAGGTCCCAAATAATCTGGATATAAATGTTTGAGGACTCATCTTTCTGGTTATGTGGCAGCTCACTGTAAAAGGTGAAATTTTGGAGGCATTTCAAGGCTATGAAGCAAGAAGTTGTTTCAAAAAGACTAGGAGAGAGAGAAGGAATGGTGTGTATAGGTCCCTTTTTCACTGGCTATTTCTGTTTTACCCCAAAATTGTTTAAAGTAAAATAGAGAGACAGCTCTGGGAGACAATGATAACCCTTATATATGTGGTATAAGGGGACTGACTGCAAGTAACTAACTGTTCCATTAACTCAGACATCTCTTTGGGAAGTCTCATACTAATTTTCAGGCTGAATGTGTTCCTACAGATACTTGTCTGTCTGATGAAAGAGATTGTCTTATTTCCTGATTTTATACCCTGATACAGAAAGAAAGCATGTCTGCCTAAACTTCATTTTCATTTCAGCTAAGCAAGTTGAGCTGTCATAGAGCACTCTTACATGAGAAGCTGATCTTCCCCAGGTGAAACCTTGAATCCTGTAGCCCATCATTATATCTGCCCTGCAGTGAATTCATTGAGAACTAAAGTGAACAAAATTATACAGTGTGGAATTTTTTTGTTGTGTTGTTTTGTTTTGTTTTGTTTTGTTTTTCATTGCTTTTAACTCTTACCCTAACTCTAATTCTTTGTATCTTTAGTATATAAATCCAGGAGCCCATAGTGTGTAATTAAGTAGTACTTACTGCAGGCCCCTCAGACAAATCTAATCAGTTCATACTGTCATAAAATAAAAAGGTTCTGACACAATTTATACAGTATTGGTCATGCAACTCACCAGTTCTCTTGCATCTTCCTTTCTGCATTCCTAAATAAAAAAAAAATAATTTTTTTTTTTTTATATATTCACAGAACTGTTGATGTTGGAAGGCATGTTTGAAGATACTAATTTAACACCTCACTAAAGCAGGTTTACCTGCAACAGGTTGCACTGGTATAGGTGGGTTTTGGATATCTCCAGAGAAGGAAGATCCACCACATCTCTGGGCATCCTGTTCCAGTGCTCTGTCAACCTCAGAGTAAAAAAGTTTTTCCTCATATTCAGATGAAACTTCCTGTGTTTGTGCTCATTGCCCTTTTTCCTGTCATTACTTATATTTTTTTATGCTTTTTGTTCAGTAAAAATTTCTTATTTTTGTGAAGAAGCCGAAAATATTTCCATTTGAAGTACAAAATCTAGTTGCTATTATTTCTGCATTAAATAGGTATTTTTATTAGAATTATATTTGTCTTTTGAGTCAGTCTTGTGATGGACTGAAAAACTGTGGTTTTTAACACAACATTCTTCTGCTAATGAAACAAAGACAAAGTTCAAGTGTTCAACTCACACAGTCTTTATTATTTCTATTATTGTTTTATTTTAAAAAGAAAAATTTGTTTGCTTTTTTTTTTAGTAGAAATTAAGGGTTATTTATAGGGGTTGACTGTTTTCACTACAGAAAATTTAATGTAAAAAATACTTAAATTATGTCAATTGGTTCTCGAGCATTTGTATGTCAATTACACAGTAGCTGATCATCATTGTTATGATGCCTACTAAATTGCACAGACTTCAAAATACATAGCCACAGAGATAGTAAAAATAACACTATAGAAAAACCCCCCAAACCCATCTATAAAGTGCTTTTGTGGTAAAGCCATTCTTACTAGAGTTTTAAAAAAGAAAGAAAAAACACCATCAAAAAGCAAAGCAAAAAAAAGTTATGTTGTTAAAGTAACCATTCAAAGTAGAGACAGCAAACATTTAAAAGCATCTCAGCAACAAGGCAGAGCAGTGATTTTTCAGCTCTTGTGATCCCAGCTCAGTGATTCTCAGCTCAGTGATTCTCAGCTCCTGCCCTTACGAGGTTGCTTCTCTTTTAGCCGGCCCGAGAAAAAAAGAGAGAAAGTCTCGTATGAAATTTCCGCATGAGGTAACTTTATTGCAAGATACCAGCGAAGGGGTCCAGGGACGGAGTACCCTGGGGACTAAGGAGACCCAGGGTTTTTTATGGGACACCAAGGTAGGAAGGAAAGGGTACAAAGTCAATCGTTCACAACAGATCTACATAAAATCTTCCCAGGGGATTCTGGATCTTTTAGAAGTCACCGTGACAGAAAGCTTGCTCCTTATCTAGTAGTTTGCAGGGAGATTGTGCAATTCTTCCCTCCAAAGCAAAGCCACCAGGGCTCCACCCACCCCCACAAAATTTTACTTACCAGCCAATCTTTTTTTTCTCTTTGTGTACTTAACAGATTGTATTTAAATTATTAAGTAGTATTTCCACAGTTTCACAGAGCAAGTGGGAAGAAGAAAGAAATTAAAAATGGGTAGAGGAAGACAACAGTGATTAATCTTTGTAAAATCTTGGAAAGATGTAGTAGCTGAGAAAAGCTAGGAGTTTTTCTAATGTAACATAAAAGGGTAAAATTTAGACTAGGAAGACTCCTTGATAGTCAAGAGAAAACAAACAACTCCAGAAGATGTTTCCTCTCATGTAGAATAGATTTAATGAACATTGTTTTGAAGTTCTCTCTCTCTCTGTCTCTATGAATTTGAAATAAAGCTCCAATGATTTGCTTAAACTCCACTATCTTGTTTAGTTTAGATGGATCTCATCCAAAGAGAACCTACAATATGAAAGGAGTAATATTTAAGATTAAACTCATGTGATGTGATTAATTCATTCAGGCTACTATAAATCCCTTAACAATTAAGCTATGCAGATGAGGTCAGAATTGTTCAAATGACCAAAGGAATAGCCCATACCATATGACATCATGTTCAGTGATAAAAGATGGGGGAAGAAGGTGGAAGAGGAGACATTAGGAATGATGATGCCTGTCTTCCCAGGTAACTGTTACTTGTGACAGGGCCCTGCTTTCCTGGACCTGGCTGAGCACCTGCCTGCCCGTGGGAAGTAGTGAATGAATTCTTTGTTTTGCTTTGCTTTGCTTTGCTTTTGTGCACAGTTTTTTCCTTACCTATTGAACTGCTTTTATTTCAACACACAAGTTTTCTCACTTTTACCCAATCAATTCTCCCTCCCATCCCATCAGGGGGCATGATCAGTCCATGTGGGGCTTAGCTGCCTAGATGGCTTAAATTGCTTTGGTTAAATCAGATAAAATCACAGACAAGCAGTCTGGATGAATTCTGTCTGTATGCAATACTTTCTTCAGGAAGTGAAAAATATTTGTGGTCTGATTTTTGAATATTTGAAGAGACTCAACCTACTTGGAAGACTAGAAAATAACAAAATGATAGACGTGAGAGTTCTGCATCTAGAAGAAGATGGAGGAGAAAAACGTTTTACTAGGAAATAATAAAAAAAAAAGACTTTAAACTAGATTGGAGTGATTATTAGAAATTAAAACATTAAAACAAATTCAAATTAATATCAAACTATACAATAATAAAAAAAAGTGAGGTATTGTTCACCATTGAGAAGAAGGCTGTAGCCATTTATTTGACAGCTATTTATGCTAATAAGATGACTGGGAAAAAAAAAGACTTTTCACCTATGGTGGCTTCTGTGCCTGGGAAGAGTGAAAGCAGCAGCAGCTTATAGTGCCTTGATAATATCCTCTTAGAGTTCCTTCAGTGACCTCTGCAAGATTAACTGCAGGGTTTGTGCTCCATTTAGGAAAGAGTTAGAGCAGAGGGCAGGAGGGGAATAATAACTTCTTCAGTAATCACTTAATCTATGTGTAAGTGTATTCAAAACACGATGGATTAAAAAGCCCTTTGCAGCTGAGACAGCCTGAAACAATCCTTTTACCATCAAGCGTAAGTATCCTAGGTTTGGGACAAGGGGACATTGGAGGTTTGTCTTCTAGGTAAGGGGTGGTTCCTAACATTTATTCAAAAATGAGTGGTCTTGATAAAGGAGCCATTTCTTATGTTAATCAGCATATTGCTCATTCTGTGCAAGTCTGACTCTATTCCTCTGAGACGGAAGAACTAAATGGAAAATAATTTTTTTAGCTCCTCACCACTTTTGTCACCCTCTTATGAATTCCTGCTAGAATCCCTTGAAATAGCCTCTTTACAGTTCTTTTTTAAACGTGAATCTTGATCTTGGGATCACTGAGTAACATTTAATGAGATTAGAGTGTCTCTTCATAAGAAGGTATGTCTTCATAATGCATGTGTGGATTTTTATTTTTGTTTTAATATGTTGTTTTCTTTCTTTTCCTTCTTCTACAGAGATATTTAGTGTGGGTATTTTGTTTGTTTGTTTTTGTTGGGTTTGGCTTTTTTTTTCTTCACAAAGATTTATGATTGGCCTGAAATGCTCAAACTAAGTCTCTAATCCAGCAGAATGTGGGAAATTACTAATTCCTTTGTAATATTTCATTAAGCCAATGAAATAACAGTTGAATTTTGGACTTGGATTGTTGTTAAAAATATTACTGATGCATCTCCTACTTTTTCAAGCCTAGATTTTTAAAAACTGCAGTGTCATCAAAGGCCATGCTCTGTGAAATGGAGCTTTCTACTTGATTTGGGCAACATGAGATGACAGAGGAAAAAATCAAAGAAAAATTGTATGTCTTAAATTTTGTCTTCTTTATTTGGTTAGGTCCATCATGCCAAAAGGAAGCTGTAATCACATAGACCATATTGGTATTCAAATGTGGAAAAAGGCACCATAACTTTGATCCCATTTTTACATTCATGTGCTTCCCTCAGATTGCCAGTACCAAATACTGTCTGGTGGTTTGTGAGGTGGTCCTCTCATTTCATGAGACATTATGCTGGAATCCAAATGACAATTCAGAGTTAAATACTTCAGATGGTGAAAAACTGAGTTCCTCATCAATTTATATGAAGAATACGCCAACTTCCTTGCTAGAGGCTTTTGCCCTTTTCTCAGTAATTAACTCACAGCTCTAGGAAGACCCACCAAAGTTGCTAATAAACTTCAGTGCTGAGATTGTCCTTCAAAGCACTTCCATTTTGTCATGTGACTCAGAATTTTCTTCCCTTTTATTTCCAGGATCTGATTCTGGTTCATAAACTAAACTTTGCATCTGAATAAAGTTATATCCTCTCACCTAACTTGCTGCTCAGATGTAACTGAAAAGAAAAAGAAAGCAAGTTGTCCTGGGTTGTAGAGCCAAATATGTGTATTCTATTTTCATCTGTGGGAGAGAGGCCTGACACCTTCGGATAATGGGCCACTAGCACCCCCGTCCAGGCTATACCCCGCCCCCAGAGCGGTGCATCTGCATTTCCGTCACCCTATTGTGAGATGCATCACATGCCCCTTGCAGTGGGGTGGGGGCAGGCAGTTTCTACCTGGTATAAACTGAGACAGAG
>VWYO01027276.1:116471-152284 GCA_013400275.1 Rhadina sibilatrix
CAAAACATTTTAATTAGAGTAGATCTCTGCTGCTTTCTGTTTTCTCTTTCTCATACATCAATATCTAAACCTACAAAGTCTCTACATTCTTAAACTTGCTGCTTCTCAAATATTGTTCCAATATTAAACAGTTTGTTCATCTAAGTTTGAAAACTCTGTTTTTGTTTCTATTATACCACTGGAATTGAATACTTTTCCTCAATTAGACATGAATTTTATGAAGAATGTTAGCATAGATATTTTTCAGTATACTCCTGTGCTTACAGGCAAGACATTAATTTATCTATGTAATTTAAGTACATATACACATATGCACACAGCTTTTTTTCACTACAGTAATTAAACATGACAAATATGCATCAATAAATAGGCATATCATAGCATTCATTTTCAGAGTAATCTACATGAAATAGAACATACAATTCCTGCCTTTCACTGCATTATGCATACTTATTAAGAAGCTTATAAAAGAGATGTACTTCTGATCTTCTCCAAATCCTTATGATAATAGCTTAATTTAATGATATGTTATATTATTTTTACAGAAAGACGGTGATTTTCCTGTTTTTTCACTGACATGATAAGGTATTTAAATAATGTAAAATTCCCAGATTTCATGTGTTTGTGGGGAATTTCTTTGTTTTATCAACATTTTCGCACACAGCTATGCAAGATGTTCAGGGTTTCAGTGGGACTATTTCTTGTAATGGTAAGGACAGTTACAGAGATTTAGACCAGAGACATATCTTCCTTTTTTGTGTTCTGTGTTAAGCAAATAATTCAGTGCTTTCTTCAGTAATGAAGACCAATTTAAGAAATACATTTCTAACACAAGTGTTTTCTTTATTCATCCTCCATATGAGCCAGGTGCCTTGACTCTCCTTATAATCAAAAGAATTAAACAGTCACCTTCAGAGCACAAGTAATTTCTAACTAACATTTACAACAGCTCACATAAATCTCTTATTTTTCTTCTCTAACTGAAAATACTAGATTTCTGTCTCAGACATGGGCCCATCTATGCTGTGGCTGTTTAAAGTTAGGCAAAATTAAATCCTACTTGAATTTTTTACAAAAGTCACAAAAAATCATCAACATTAATCTTAGGGTGTTATTAGAGATATTAACTGCAGTTTTTAATTTCTTTGTTTTGTTAAGATTAAATTATGTGTAGGCTTTGTCACATGGGTCATTCATAAATAAGCCAGGGATGAAAATTACTGATTTATATCAATCTAAAATAAAAATAAGATGCAAATGCTCAGCTTCATGTATCTGAGATTAATAAAGTTAGGAAGAGATCAATTTGAAAAAGTGTTGTGATGCATACTATGCTTGAACAGATTTTGGAGCCTTTTTTTGTTGCCATATAAAATATCAAGGGAAATGTGGTTATGTAAGTGACAGTACACTGAATACTACTTGACAGGTAAGTCTTTCATATTGTATCTTGTTAAATTTTCAGTTTATTTCAGTTTTCAGTTTGGTTTTTTTTGTTTTTTGGATTTTTGAACACTCTCAGTAGCTATTTTTCACAGTCATATATAAGGACTGTATTACACGTGTCATAGTAAATTGGTTATCGCTTTTCATTTCCTAGTAAGCTTGAAAAAGATATCCTTTGAAATGTCAGTCACCAAGGCACAGGTATTCATAAACCGCGCTAATCCCTGGATTATCTTTTCAAATATGTTTCACCTAGAATATTTCGGAAATCTGAAAGTAATTACCTTCATTTGTCCATCACAGTCTTGTTATTTAATTTTCAGTGTTTTTCTCCTTACAATGATTAGTAAATAAGCTTTATTTTTTCTGTCTCAGGAAGTACACCTTAAAAAGTGTTCTGCGCTAAGACTACAAGAGTATTAAGACCTCAGACTCCTTCTCCTTCTGATATATGTTACAGACTTATAACTATAAAAAGACTTAATGGGACAAATCACAGCGTGAAGTCCTTTTCCTGTTCTGTGTGCTTTACTGCAATTGACACATAAGAAATAAGTATGGATCATAGCATCTGTCTTGGGTTGCAATAAGTGAGAATTGTGTGTAAGGTTTCATTTTGTATGTATATATATAATAGAGTTTATTGATTTGAGTATGATACAGATGGTAATAGAGTAAGGGGTGGATAATGTCTTGGGTTGCAATATATAACCAAAAGCATGTATTCTATTCCCAATCTGTTGAAACCAGTTGAAGAGGTATTTTCTCTTTTAACTCCAGGGGGGAAGGAGGCAGGTGCCTTCTGTTAATGGACCAGCTGTTAAAACCACGTGGAGCAATGTTCTTTATCTTTTCCAGGACCCATCCCCCCTCCAGGGAGACATCTGCTGTTAATGGACCATTAAGGCTCACCACACAACTGAAAACATTACATCATCCCATTGTGAGAAGCTCCACCCAGTGGGTGGAGCCAAGCATTCTTACCTAGATAAAAGCTGAAATTTCACTAGATTCCTGGAGGAAGACTCATCTCACTACTACTGGACCTTTCTACAGGATGATCTCTACTCCAACAGAATGACATCTGTTCTTCCAGGAGGATTTATTTGGACTGCTTCCAACACCCTGACCAGCAGGGTGTCAGGTTGTATTTCTGGCTCTGTTGGGATTTCTAGGATTTTTGCTTGTTTTTTTGTACTACTGTATGTGTATTTTCAATATTCTTAGTAAAGAACTGTTATTGGTATTCCTGTATCTTTGCCTGAGAGCCTCTAATTGGAAAACTGTAATAATTTGGAGGGGAGAGCTTATAGTCTCCATTCCAAGGGGAGCTCCAGTTTTCCCTGAAAGATATCTGTCTTTCCAAACCAATACAGATTCATAGAATGTCTTGGGCAGGAAGGGACTTTAAAGATGATCTAGTTTGAATACCTCTGCCATGGCAGGGACATCTTCCTGGACCAGGCTTCTCAGGGCCCCATCCAGTCTGGCTTTGAGCATTTCCACTTACCACAGCTTCTCTGGGAAACATGTTCCATATTTTTAACCCTCACATTAAAAATATTTTTCCTTATATATAACCTGAATCTCTTTCAGTTTAACACTATTTGCCTTTGTCCTCTCACTACAGACCCTATTAAAAAGTCTTTCTCTGTCATTCTTGTAAACCCCCTCTCAGTATTGAAAACTCACAAGCAGGTCTTCTCTGAAGCCTTCTCCATGAGGAACAGCCCCAGCTCTCTCAGTCTGTTTTTCATCTCAGATATGTTCCAGCCTTCTGATAATTTTTCTGGCCCTCCTCCAGACCTGCTGTAACAGGTCCATGGTTTTCCCATAGCAGTTCTCCAGATGACAGTCTCATGAGAATAGAATAAAGGGAAGGAATCACTTCCCTCAACATGCATTGTTAGTTGTTTGGTTTTTTTTACGGCCCAGGGTACAGTGGATTTTCTCATCTGTAAGGGTGTACTGACAACTGAAGGAGAATTTTTCATCTATCACTACACAATCCTTTCTGCAGAGCTGTTATCAATCCATTCATACTATATTGGTCCTGGTTGTCCTGACTCAGGTGCAGGATCTTGCACGTGACCTTGCTGAACCTCATGAAGTTCATCTGGGCCCACTTCTCAAGCTTTTCAAGGTCCCTCTATACAACATCTCTTCCTGCAAGCATATGAACTGCACCACTCAATATGGTGTCATCTGCAAATTTGCTGAGGGTGCACTCAACCCCACTGTCCATGTCATCAATAAAGAAATATAGACCCCTGAGGGATAATGATTATTTGGAAGTAAAACAAATTTCTGCATTCTTATTCTGAATTTCTGTTAGTTCTGAATAGCTTAGAATAGGGATAATTTTATAACACTGTTCTAGAAATATTCACACTATCACCAAGTGAGGAAATGTGCTCAGATGGCATAATGCCATGACAGAGAAAATAGCTTTGTTTCAAGAGTCTTTTGCAACAGGATTCATTAGCTCAGGTGTATTTGTATTTGATATTTTTTTGATTTTTTCCCAGTTCTACAACTTACAGCTCTAGACCTGACTTGCACATTTTTGAAAAAATGTTCCCTAGTATACTGTTGAGGACATCATAAAACCCAATAAATTTTGCATTTTTTAATAAAAATTTTTCTCACATGAAAACTTATATTATCATCTTGTCCAGTTAATGTTTTTGTTTAGTCTATAAGCTTTGCAATGAGTTAGTGTACAAGAAGTGGAAAAAGTCTATGAGAAAGATTTTCCTTTTAAGAAAGAAGACAATTCTAAGTTGTCTTCTGGTTGAGTGTTGGTTTTTTTGTTTGTTTTTTTTTTCTTCCCTTCTATAAGCAGAACAACAACTTAAATATAAGGGACTCAGTAAATGTAACAGCTCTGGCAAGTTGGTGTCTCTTATAATTTTTCATGATGACAGCTTATAATGACATACACTGTTATGTTGCCAACTCTCATTAGTGTAAGGTAGCAGAATGTTAGTGCTGTCATTTTCTTAAGCCGCCCTCCTTTTGCTAAGGCATGGCATCACATCCTTGTTTTAAATCAAACATCTGCTCTTTGTGTCTACTACCAATCTGAAGAATTATGCTTGCATTGTACAGCAGGCAAAAAATGATATTTTGTTATTTATCCAAATAAAGAAGCTGATGATGTAAAAATGGCATTTTCTTTTCACTTTTAATGTGAAAACTAAATCTTTCTTGCAATATTTGAAACAATTCTACCTTTGACAATACTTAATTGTTTCAGTAAAAAATTAATTTATTAAGATTTATTAAAAGAAAGCTTTAACTTGGCTACATTCTAATGGATTTTTTTAATTGTGATTTAATCATCTTGCTTTTTTTACTGAAATTAATAAAATTCCTATAAAACCAAGAATTGCAACCAGGTTCTTAGTAATGTCAAACTGACTACCTCATTGCTTTAAATTCTAGAAAATAAAAGATGTACAATAGGAATATTTATTATAATAAGCTATAATCTTAAAATGAAGTTTCATTCTGTGACTAATTCTTAGGTAGAAGAAGAAGAATTTTATGGAGAAATTACCAGTTAATTCTTTTTTTCCTAGAATATTGTTATTTTCCTGGAACTGCCAAGAAGATATTTCCTAGTTATATGTGGCTAAGAATATTATCTGCATAAGAAAAAAGAATGTCAATACTTTTTAATGCAGAAAATATTTGACTTTTTAAAGCTGTTAAGGAGGAATATTTTCTACCTTAATAGATAATTAAAAAAATAATGTTTGGAGCAGAAAAAATGTAAAATTAAAAAATAATTTAAAATATTTAACTTTTTTTCTTTTAAAGGAGTGAACTCAGTTTTTATAATCAGGTACACATTTATTATTTAATATTTCCTTGAAAGTACTGCAAGGAATATGATGTCCATGATATGTACCTTCACAGAAAAAAAGTAATACTCTGATTTATTTAATAGCAACACCATCAATAAAGTGTGTTTCTGGATGAAAAAGGTGGAACAATGTTGAAATTTTAGGATATCAGCAGAAAAAGATCCTCATGGTGGAATTCATTTTAGTCCTTTGGAGAGTTGTTAACTGAAGCCTAATTGCTAAAATCTGAATTTATATGAGTCTGGAAAAAGGAACAGTTTCAACTGATTTTTTGGTAAGATGGATTTTTGATAGACAGTCCTGTTAATATACAAGGCTGTAGATTAAAAGTCCTAAATTTAAGCCTTTGTTTAATGTGCCAAACTTGCCGTATGGTTCCATAATTTACAGATTATTAGTAGAATATTGGGAAGGAAGGAATCTAAGAGAAAGATTTCTGGAGGAAAAAAAAAAAAAAAAAAAGGAAAAAAAGAAGAAAAAAAAAAAATGCCCCATGTCATTTTCTGGCAAAAAAATTTTTTTTTTTTTTACTTTCTATAGACCTGACCAAAGACAGCTGTTAGTGGAAAAAATGACAATATTCAAAGGGATGTTTCATACTCTAGTCATTAGACAACTCATAATATTTCAGCTCTTCTCCATGATAAGTTTCTCCCTTTTGGGGGAAAGAAAATAATAGAATATCTCCTCAGAAGGAACCCATAAGAAATGTAAAGTTCCATCTCCCCACTTCTCTCAGAACTACCTAAAACTAAACCACATGGCTAAGAACAACATCCAGATGCTCCCAGAACTTTGAAAGGCTTGGTTCCATGACTGCTTCCCTGGATAGCTTCTCCAGTGAATGACAACCTTGTGAGTGAAGGAATCTTACACAGCATCCTGTCCAAATCACCTCTGACACAGCTTCCTCTTGTCCTATCAGAGTTCCTCAGAGAAAAAAAAGATCAGAACCTCCCCCTCCACTGTCCACTTCGAGGAAGTTACTGTCTATGATGAAGTAATCCCTCAGCCTTTTCTTCTTCATACCAATTAAAACATGTGACTTTAGCTGCTTGCCCTCAAGGTAATAGCATTTTCCATTTGATGATTTTGTTTCCTTCTTAGTTCTCTTGTGAAAGTGGACTGGCTGCTCATGTCCCTTTAGGAACCTAGAAAGAGGGAAATATTCTCATCATCAAAGTATTTTTATGGTAGCTAAAACACAAAATTATTCTACAACAGTACAAGCCTTGTTTTAAGTATGGGGGAAATAATAGACTTCAATTTCTTCATTTGCTGAAGTTGATGTATCGATTTATGCTGACTTAATATAAGGACAATGTCTGTGTAGCCTGTTTATTAGAGTGTGACTGAGTTACTGTTCAGTGAACTAAAGGCAAGAACAGGAGGCTGGCAGCATTCCATCCCAAGCCAAGAGGGTGCTCAAGAGTATTTACTTCCTATTTGTGTCTTACCCGTTGACAGCAACAGTGACTCCAAGCTTGCAGAAGTGCTGCAGGAAACTGGATAAAAGGAGTCTAAAATTTGTAATGACTACCTTTTAAGGTTAAACAGATCTGAAAACATTTGAAATATTTATAAGGCAGCTTTGAAAGATATCAAAAGAAAAACAGAAAACAAGGTGTGACTACAAAATGACACACAGAATAGGACATGCCAGCAAAACCATAAATTGGGAAAGGACGCATGGATTAAATGAAAATGAGAATAATTCTATTTAGAATGCATTGAGAAGAGACCCTACATATATCTCATACAATATGTCTCACTTGGTTTTTATTCTTGAAGCTTTAGTTCTCTTAAAAGCTCTTATCGAGTTCTTTCTTTTCATACCACTATCTCATTCACAAACATATATGTATTAAAAAAATAATAGTTTTAAAAGGAAACCCAATACCTAGGAGGAATAAATTTCCACCCTCAACATCATATTTTTTCTGAGCAAGAACCTCAGGATACCAGGGACTTTTCATTATACTCTGCACCAATTTTTCTTGAAGACCAAAGCTGTAGGCCTTAGGACACAAAAGAAGTGTAAACATAACAGCAGAGGAATAGTGGATATAACACGTATGTATTTGCATTATATTACTGAATGTGTTAGCTGCAGTGTAACTGTAATAATAACTTCTTTTGATTAGACTCTAAGGCATTAATTAGACTAATAAAAAATTATGGGTTCCACATGGAAGGTTTTTACTCTTAGCAAAAGTGCTCCCTTTTTGTCTTAGCAAGATTTTGAGTGTAACAGGGGAGGAAGGAGAAATTTCCTAATAGACATGCAGGAGCTACTAGTTCCATATTATCACATTTATCACTAACTTGTGCTGTCTATACAATAAGGATCTTGTCTCACTCCAACCCTTACACTGATCCTCTCTATAATATAGTTAAATGGTTTTTGAATCAGTTTACAGAAAGCAACAGCTTATGCCCTTATCAAGCTGATGAAGATCAAAATATCTTGTAGGCAGAGCTTTGCTTGCTAGGGTACTGAGCTCTGTGTTAAGACCAATATTAAAAAGCATTCTGTGGGAGATGGAATGATTTACAAGGAAGACAGAGTGGATTATGAAACCTAACTTTTCCACTCATGCTAAGTGCTTTGCACGTAAACAACTGTGTCTTTTTGAATTAAAGTCAGAAAATATTCTTTGAGATGGTAAAATTATATTCTATTGATATTGATATTTGCTTTAAATCAGATCTCTTTAGATTCACTACCTTTATGTCAAGTCACAGATCACAAGTGTGACAATTAAGAATTCTCTTTTTTCTTACTGATCACTCGTCAATTGAATTACTTTGATATTTGTTGTTGTGCAACTTTTAGCCTGAGGAATTACTGTTTCCCTGTGTACCAGCTGCAGAAACAGATGCTGGATTTGGTTTGCTGGCACACATCCCAAAAAGCTTAAATGCAAAACAAAAATGATTTCTGGGCTATTGCCAGGTGGTCCCACTTTTCCATCTGCTGGAGAGATTTTAATTTGTGATCACTTTAAAAAAATGTTTTGTGGACTTTGCAGTCATATTTCTTTTTTAATGTACACTTGACTGGCAGACAAATTTCATTTTGGCAGCATTCTATGGTTAGATCGCCTTCTCAGTATTGTTGAGACTCTCTTCAAACAAGTATATAAAGTATTTTGCGTGGGTGTCTAGCGAACCTGACTGACACATATGAAAACATGGCAGGAGGTCCAAGGCCACTTTGCATGAAAAAAGCAGAAAGCTTCCACCTTTGAGAACTCACACTTGAAAGTCCAACAATAACATGGAGTCTTTCCGGACCCTGAGCACAACAGTTATGCTTGGAAAAATATTAAGACACAATATTTGTTAAGAAATTGTTTTTTAATTAAGATTATAAATGCAAAAAAAAAAAAAAATTCAGATCTAATGAACTGATAAAATGCAACATTATGATTGTTCAGTAGTTTATCACACTAACATAGAAAGGGAGTGACAATATATCCCCTGAAATTTTCTCAGGACTATATGTTTAGTGTCTCCAAAGGACTTGTACGAGCCCTTTGACAGCATTCTTGATGGCCATTAAAATTGACCACATCAATAAACAGTATGATAAAAAATAAATAGATGAAATAAAATCTCCACTAAATTAAAGCAAAAGAAAATAAAATTGAGATTTTGTTCAACAATTTTATTTATGTGAATTACATGTCATATGTTATCAGTTGTTGCCTAAAGTTATTGAAGTGTCTTTCTAATGTCATAATTCCAGAAACCTGTATTTCTGTACATCTATGCTTTGGCATTCCAAGATGAACCTCGTCTCTTAAAAAAACTCTTGAGAGTTAAATTTATTGGCAAAAATTTGCCTAGATTAATTGAATAGAGAGCAACATGCCTCAAAATAACGTGCTTCAAATAAACCCATTTTTTAATGTAAAACTGATTTGAAAGCTTCCAGGAGTTTCCTTCAGATTCCTTTGAAAGTGTTTCTACTTGCATTCCCTCTACTTACTCCCCCTTCAGGCTGTCCTATGGCCATTCCTTTATGTCATCTAGGTAAATTTTTATAACCAATGTCCATATGCAGGACCTAATAATACACAATGACTATCAGATGAATTACCTAGGGCCCAGAGTTTTGATAAACTCTCTCTCCTTTCAATAGAAATGGATGTTTTCTAAAGTAAGGCCACTACAGCTTTCTTGACAGCTTATAGCATTCTCTGTCCTAGGTTTCAGAGAGGCGGCAAGGAACAGAGGGCTTGGTTTTGGGTGGTTGTTTGTTTGTTTATTTGTTTGTTTTAATTTGCATTGGTGAAATCTATATGAATGCACTGATAACAAAATTCTGATACAAAGCAGATTCACTTCTCTTGAGGATTCATAGCCTGCAAGCTGCTCATCACCCTTTATTGGAGGTTGGGTTGAGATGATGGGGTGTGGTGACAGTGAAATAGAGGTGGTGATATTGACCTAAAATCCAGAAAGTTTGTACAAACTATGATGACAGAATGTCCTCCTGCCTCATTCGACCTTATTCATTATAGGAATAAGTTCTTTATTACCTGTACTTACACACCACAGAGAGAAAGGATGTCCTTCTAAGTACTTTGGTGAAAGTGGGCCATACAATATGTTAATAGCTTGCTTTCAGGTTAGAAGGTGTTTAAAAAGCCCTTAATTTCCAACTTCTGTAATGATATTGTTAAAATTGAATTAACTGTTGTGCAACTTAAAGAACTGCAGAGAGATGCAGGACTAAAATGCATGATATGTCTGAATATACATAATGGACCCAGCAGATTCTGTTGTGTTCCCTCACTAATGGGAAATTCATCCCTGCTGCACATTTCAATGTCCTTCTTCTGTACTAATCTGTCTTCCAAAGACAGATGGCTTTTGCAACTTGTAAACTTTTTTCTCCTGAAATTGATAAATCATCCGCACAGGAAGATTTCTCTATTTCTGCCACATTCAGAAAGAAAATACAATGTGATAACATTCTCCCTACCCTGCCGCAAGAGACCATTTGCCCTTCAAATTATCTCAAAGGAATAGTCATAAGGAAATGCAAGCGCATAATATGTCTTAAGTGGTACTATATATTGCTAAATACTTCCCTTGCCAATTGTATTCATTAGAGGAGCTCTTAATCTTATTGAAATAAGGAGAGGTCTTCACACTTAAGATTTTTGTCTCCTGTTTTTGTTCCCTCTGGGATTCATAGTCTTCCAATTTATGGCCAGCTAGACCATTCTTGACTGTCTGCCATTTCTACTGTCTTTGTAATGACTTAAATGATCTCCCATCAATTTTTCTAAGAGTTAACCTCTATTTGCTAGGGACATGAATGTTTAGATTTCTAGAATACGCACTGTCTTTTTATCCTCTCTCTCTCTCTTTTTCTTTTTTTTTTCTTTTTTTTTTTCCTCTCTCCAAAATCAGCAGTTTCACATCCAATAGATAACTCTTTCATTAGCTCTTCTTTCTTTCAGCACCAGTAAAGGGGGAACAGGTGATGTCAGGCTCACAGAATCACATTGTACTGCTTTTTTATTTGGGATGCAGTTAATTTTCTTCATAGTAACTAGTATAGAACCATGTTTTGGATTTGTGACACAGTAGCAGAGGTGATAACACAGCAGTGTTTTAGCTATTGCTAAGCAGTTACAGTCTTTTCAGCTTCCCAGACCACCCCACCAGTGAGGAGGCGAGGGGTGCACAAGAAGCTGGACAGACAACCCAAAATGATCAAGGAAGTATTCCATACTGTATGGGGTTGTGCTCAGCATGTAAAGCTAGGGGAAGAAGGGGACATTCCAAGTTACACCATTTGTCTTCCCAAATAGCCATCACATGTGATGGAGCCCTGCTCTCCGGGAAAGGGCTGAACACCTACCTGTCCATCAGAAGCAGTGAATGAATTGCTTATTCTCCTTTTCTTGGGCATAGAACTTCTGCTTTACCTTTTGAATTGTCTTTGTCTCAATACATGTGTTTTTCCTGCTTTGCCTCTCTTATTACCTTCCTAGTCCTTGTTGGAGGGTCGACCAAGTGACGGTGTGGGACCTAGCTGACTACAATAGTTAAATTGCAACACACTTAAATCAACAAGGCCTGTGCAGAGATTCTGCAGAGACAAAATTTGAGTCCTAAGCTGAAAGAATAAACTGCAGGTACTGACCACACTGAAGGAAACACCAGGGACAATGACAAGGAGGGCAGGGGATGTGTCTTCAGGCAACAGCAGGAGGACCCATTCTCCAACTGCATATTTGCAGCTTCAAAAAATATATATATTACCCTAGGAAAGAAAAGGAAGAAGGAGGAGCACTCAGAATGGAAACACCTGTGTCTACTGAGATTGAAGCCAGTGTCTGCAAGAATTATGGTGGCAAATGATAGTGACTGGAGACTATGTTCTTAAGGGATGTGTCCAACCATTTGCCAGCCCGTCTTGATATACTAGGAGTCTTTCTGCATGGTCAAAGCTCACACAAAGGGTGGTGATGAGAGATTGCTAAGACCTTTCCAGTCTTCCAACTATTAGCTCTTATGACTCACAAAGTGTCCTTGCAACAAACGTCAGCAGCACCCATTAACAAGGGTATCGCCAGCAGGTCAAGGAAAATGATTCTTTGTCTCTGCTCAGTACTGGAGTAAAACACTCAGTGCTGTGTTTCCTACTACAAAAAATGCATGGGTGCACTAAATTGAGTCCAGCAGAGACCACCTACAGGATAAGGGGCCATATAAGGAGATTGTAAGATGGGCAAGCTGGAGAAGAAAAAGGTGATGGGAGATCTTATTGCCATCTACAGCCAGGTAATACAAGGATGTAAAAATAGTAAAGCAGGACTCCTCTCAAAGATTTAGTAATAGGACAGAATGCAAAAGTCTTTAAAAAATTACTACATATAAGAAAATACTTTTTTTTTTGTCATGTGGTAGATCAAGCCTACAATCTGCCCAGAGAAGTTGTGGAAATTACATGTTTGGAGATATCCAAAACTCCAAGCTGGATGAGGCCCTGAAGACCTTTGCCTTACTGGAGCACATCTGAAGAATCTACTATATCAAGATGCTCCTTCTAATCCAAATTATTTGTGGTTCTCTGATTCCACATTCTGCTTTCTAACTTATATATTACATATGACTATTCCCCCCTAAACATAACTTCCATTGGTATACGTCTCTGTGAGAGTCTGGGTGGCAGGTACATTAATCATGTATAATAGTGTTGAATTACAATTAAGTTTTTTGGTCCTTAGTCTCCCCCCAAAAATTTTCCACATGTGTTATAGGAGGAATTGTGTGGCTTCCATACAGAAGTAAAAATTTATTCTTTTGATGTATTATAGATAAGAATAGATGAGCAGTCAGAATAAATTCTGTGTTTAGATTTAAACAGCCTAATCTGATTATTTATCAAGTATAAGTATTTTTGTCTGTAGGTTTTGTTTTGCTAAATCCTAGTTGAAGGTAATAGTGACTGCCTCCAATTCACTTAAATGGACCAGATACTTAACGCATGTATGGAATTGCTTCTTTCTAACATTATTTGGAGGAATATCCCCTAATATTGTGATTTTTGTGTTTGCTAGAAAGAAACAACTCAAATTAGGAATCTTATAAAAAAGCAGATGTTCCTCACAGGGCTGCTCAAGTCAGCAAAAAGCCTAAGATTAATGTACATAAATGAATATTTAATTTGAATTTTCTCCTTTACATACCTGGCTAAATTCTACTAACTATGAACTAAACTGTGCTACCCCCCCTTCTAGCTACATATTAAAATAAAAATACTTTTTTGTTTGTTTGTTTTCATTTCTCTTTTTTTAGGCATTAACCTTATTATTTTATAGACAATATTATCTATAAAAGTATATGCAGAAATATAAAATATATGTTATGGAAGCTTTTTCCAAGTGTCTTTTTGGTTGGTTTTTTGTTTGTTTGTTTGGTTTTTTTACATAGCAGCCATTGGTGACTTGCAGACCAATAAATATATAAATAAGATTAGTTTCTTTGATAAAAAAATTCTCAAAAAATAGCATAGGGAGCTCTTATGGAACAGTTTTCCTAGAGGTAAAATTGATTTAAGTGTTATTTATAGAATAGTATATCTCTATGCTGTTTTAATATCAACCAGAGATCATACAATCCAGATCCTAACCTGCTTTCTGCTAAATAAATATGCCCCAGGATACTACTAATGCATAAATATAAAGTGAACTTCACCATCATGATGGTCCTTTATGTTGGGAAAGTGCTTGTGTTTGTAATGATTACAAATTGTTCCCTAAAAAGAGATATTTTCATGAAACATATTCTCAATTATCTTTAGCCATAGAAAATTTTGGACTCATAGTTGTTTCATCTGGTGTTATTTTTCATATTATTATTTGGCATGTTTCTATTCTAATAAAGTCCAGGTTTGAAGATAGAAGGACTGATCTGTTATAAATAAGAATTAAAACCATACAAACCCCAGAGCATGCTGTTTTCTTCTAGTTAGCTCAGTAAAAGTAATATATCCCCACAATGTCACTCACTGGATTTAGGTGTACTCTTGAATTTGATATTGCCCCTAGAAAACAAACACTTTTTCATGAACTTCTTAAAGTTCAAATACTTGCAAGACTTAACTTGGAAACTGTACCAGAGGAAGAAAGGGCATTAGATGGTACTTAATGCCTTTTTTCCCTCAGTCTTTAATAGTAGGATCACTTGTTTTCTGGATGCCCAGCCATCTGAGCTGAAGGAGATAGACGGGGATCAGAACAGTCTGTGTAACACAAGGGAAAATACTCAGCAACCTGCTACACCACTTGGAAATACACAAGTCTATGATGTTGTGTGGGATACACTCAAGGATGCTCATGGCGCTGGCAAAAGTGCTCCACCAAGCAACTCTATCATTTACCAGCAGTTCTGGCTAACCAGGTAGGGCCCAGCTGGCTGGAATTTAGCAAATATGATGTCCATTGCCAAGAAGGGTCAGAAGGAAGATCTAGGGAACTAAAGATCTTTCAGCTTTGCCTCGGTGCCAGGTTGTGAGTGCCATCATGTGGCATGTACAGGACTAACAGGGGATCAGGCTCAGCTAGCATGGGTTTATGAAAGGAGGGTCTTGATTGACCAACTTGATCCTCTTCTATGACAAGACGACCTGTTTAGTGAATGAGGGAAAGGCTTTGTATGTTATCTGCCTGGACTTTAATAAAGCCTTGGGCACTTGTTTCCCACAGAGTTCTCTGCAAGAACTGGTTGCTCAGGATTTGGATGAGTGCACTGGGCTGGATGACTGGGCCCAGAGAGTGTTGCTTAGAAAAAAACAGAGTACTAACCTCACAGGCACTCTGAATCAGTCCCTACTGGACATGGGGAAAACCATCTTCTGCTTCCAGATATTGGTAAGCACAGCCTGGGGTGTGTTACCTCAGTCAATACATAGTTATTTGGCAGTGGTACCCTCCAGGTTCTCCTGGAAGCTTCAGCTGAAGAGCAGTTCTGATAGAGCCCTCCTTACAGAGATGATGTCTGGGATGGAGCAAGGCAACTCAGGCACCTTCCTGAGCATCAAGCAAGCAGAGACCAGTGTTACTAGCAGCAGTTACCCTGGGTCCTGAAGCAGCTGAAGGGGACATTGCAAGAAGTCTTGCAAGAGAGACTCCTTGCCCCAGCAGAATGGAGAGGAGAAGTAGAAAAAAATGAAACTCGTAGATTTAGATATGAGTTTAGTAATAAAATAAGGAGAAAGGGAGAGAGGAATAAAACCAATGAAAACATAAGTGAGGTACAATGAAATTTCTCACCTCCTGTTAATTGATGCTTCTCTGGCTCCCAAGCAGCAACCACTCACTCAGCCAACTCCTAGTTTTCACACTGAGCATGATATTGCATGATATGGATTATTCCTTTGTCCAGTTCTGGTTGGCTGTGCTCCCTCCCAACTCCTTGTGTTCAAGTCTTGGATGAGTGTGCTGTTCACTGAGTAAAGAACTGACTGGGTGGTTGGGCCCAGAGAATGGTGGTGAGGGGAGCTATGTGCAGATGGCAAATGGCAGAAGTTACCCAGACCTCAGTATTTTGGCCAGGCCTGTTTAATAACTTTATCAGTGGTCTGGGTGAAGAGATCAAGTGCACCCTCAGTCAGTTTGTAGATGACACCAAGTGTTGTGCTTGATCTGCTCGAGGGTAGGAAGGCTCTGCAAAGGGATCTGGAAAGACTGATGGACCAAAACCAACTATATGAGGTTCAAGGCCAAATGACATATCCTGTCCTTGTGTCACAAAAATCCCATGGAATGATACAGTCTTGGGATGAGTGCTTTAGCAGAAAAACTGCCCAGCGGAAAAGAGCATGAGAGTGCTGGTCAGCACTCTGCTGAACATAAGCTGGCAGTGTGTCCAGGTGGCCAAGAAGACCAATGAAATCCTGGCCTGTATCAGAAATAGTGTGGCCAGCAGAGCTAGGATAGTGATCATATCCCCTTACTTGACACTGGTGAAGCTGCATCTCAGATCCTGTGTCCAGTTCAGGGCCTCTCACTCGAAGAAAGTCATTGAAGTGCTGTCATTGAGAAATGAGTCCAGAGAAGAGCAATGGAGCTGGTGAAGGATTTGGAACACAAGTCTTGTAAGCAGCAGCTGAGGGAGCTGGGGTTGTTTAGTCTGAAGAAAAGGACACTCAGGAGAGACATTATCACTCTAAAACTACCTGAAAAGAGGTTGTAGCCAAGTGGGGGCCCCCCCTTCCCCCAAGCTCTAGGGCAAGATAAAATGGCTTCTTGTTTCAATAGGGGTGGTTTAGATTTGATGCCTATTGGCTGGTCAAAAACCTCTGTTTTTTGACGGGGTGGCAGGTGAATATTAAGTCCCTGGGGCATTGCAAATAGCAGTAGGTTCACCAGTAACTGAGTTAATGCCAACTTGCTGACAGAAACAAATTTTAAGTTTCTGTTATGGGTTGCATTTCAAACTAATTCCCACTTCTAACAGAGCATAGTTACATTCTTCCTCTGTTAGTTTTAATTTATTTTCTTACTCAGTTTATTTTCAGGATCCCACATTTTAGTATTTCTTTCCAGATATTCTCTGATGTTTGCTGTTACTTCATAAATTGCAGAACATTGTTCTACATGTTCCATTTTAAAAGTAATAAACATTCTTAAATTTCTGTCTATTAAGCATTAATAAACACACATAGAATATCACACTTTTCTCTTGTTTGGTCCTATTCTGTATTCTTAATACTTATCATTAAATACCTATTACTGCATTAGGCAATGGAGTAATAAATTAAATTTTTGTTTCCTGTTAGTTATGTATATTTTATAATGCTAATTTGTGGATCTAACCTTGAGCTCATACCCTCTAGAGGTGGGTTTTTATTAAGAACAAAGGCAATTTTAAGTTTCCAGGATGAAGTCTGAACTTGTGAGAGCAAAACCACAGTTAAGTCTCAGCTGTGACAATGGATTGAAATGTCATCAGTGTCCCTAACCTTATTCTAGAGAAACAGGGCATCCTTAGATGCAAACTTGTGTTTTGGTTTGTTTGGTTTTTGGGTTTTTTATATACAGCTCTTTTTTTATGCATTTGATAGTTAGTGGTGTATATTTAAGCACGAAACCAACAGACAAGTTCAGCTATTAATTTTCAAGATTTGCAAATTTTTTTAACTTGTGATTAATTCTAAAATAGAATTTATAGTTCCTCTTAGCTTATGAGGAAAGATTTTTAGAGACAAGTAATGTTTGGGGTTTTTGTTTTTTTTTTTTTTAAACCAAGTATAGCTGGGTAAAATGATGACAAGCTTTTGGGCATGCAAGCCCATCATCAGGTTTAAAATAGAAACAGGAGCCTTCAGGCTAAATACAGGGTAAGAGAAAAGTTGCTCTGGGTTTAACTTCATTCTGTTAATCATTTGGACAAATTGAAGAGCAGGCATCTAACACTGGTAGAGCTGAGGGAGGTGTAGGTGAGATCCCAGCTCCAAACAGAAAGGCAGTTAATTATTACTTTTGGTACAATGAAGAGTAGGATGTAGGCTAGGCAAAATGAGTGTGCTATCAAACTGGTATCTCTATTGAGTCTGCAATTTTTAGTAACAAGTACATCTATAATTCAGTTCACAGGATTGTGTTTTGAGATTACTGTGTACATTTGAATAAAGATTTGATGGGCAGAGGGTAAGGACTCCTATCTGCAATTTTTTGAAATTCCTCTTTACTGTTTGATTTTCTCAACTTCAGCATCAGAGATTCCATGAGGGCATGTGGCACATGGAATTAAGTGAGAAATAAGACTTTATGTGTGGAATCTGTGGGTTTTGTTCTGCTTCTGTTGTGGATGAGTTGAAGGAGTAAGCAATGAAAGAGTAAGAAAGAACTCTTTCTGAGAATGAATCAGAAATCAAAAATTCTAGGAGAAGGATAAGATTTCCTTAGGTAATACTGGGTCATGCAGGTCAGCCAGATTACTTCAGGAAGCTGTATTTCTTGTGGTTGCTTCTAGGATTTCAAGATATGGTTTAAATGAGTATACTAACTCGTGGCTGAATTTTTATACAGTCTGAACACAGAATAAACCTCGAGTGGAATCCAGACTTCAGACTAGCATTTAAGGTCCTTGAAAAGCCCAATTTATGTTGTATAAATCTCAAAATGTATATCACTATGCTGCATCTCTGCCATTTTGCCAGCCCCTCCTCTTCCATCACATTAAGTTTATGTCTTGGTTTGGAAAGACAGGTATCTGTCAGGGAAACTGGGGTTTCCCTTACAATGGAGAATGTAAACCCCTCACCCCCGCCAAATTATAATTTTGCTATCAAGGGCTTTCAGGCAAAGATTTTGGGAATAGGAATAACAGTTCTTTACTAAGAATATTAACAATACAAATGTAGTAGGAAACAAAACCACCCAAGCAAACAAGCAAACAAACAAACAACAATTTTGGAGAACCCTGATAGAGTCAGGGCTACAACNAAAAACATCTCCCCAACTGCATTTGACAGATGAGAATAGAATATACACCCCTGGCTCCACAACCCAAGACAGTTTAAAATACTTCAGAAGTTGATATGATATCTTACTTTAAAAAGTTGATGGATGGATTCATTTTCCAAATAGGCAAGTTAACATGTTTAGGGGTTTGGTATTTTTTATCATTATTACTTTTTTTTTTTTTTTTTTTTGAGGGTGGCAGGGTGGTGTTTTCTTGTTTGGTTTTTTTCTGTGTTTGCTTTTGGGTTTCTTTGTTGATTTGTTTTCTGCTTTTGAGGATTAATGGAGGCTCACAAATATATTTTTCCACCACCAGCAAGATACCAAATGCCCTTGTCAGTTCTTCAGGCCATTTTATTATTGTGATGACTGTGCTGGTGGTTGTCTTCATATGCCAATGAACACGAGTATTTTATGGCTTTTATCTCTGTAGTCTCTCTCTCTATCTCTATACCCTCTATCTTTATTGTTATCACACTCTTCATCCTAAAGTGTTAAATATATTTAAGAACTTGTTTTGTTGTTTGTTTGGTTTGGTTTTGTTTTTAATTTCAAACATTCACTCCTGGTCCCATATGCTAAAATAGATTTTCATATATGGTTAAATAAGTAGGGAAAAAAAAAACACCCAGATTGATGTTATTACTGGAAGTCGCTGACACATAAATATTAAGTAAGCTTCTTCTGATTTGTTGAAGTTTTTGCCACTGCAAGTATGAGACTTAGCAAGTTAGAAACACACTTTTCATGGTAAACCTGAAAAGTTTGAGAAGAAATATTAAAACTGTCATATCATTGCTCATGCAGATTTAAGCTTTCTATACTCTATAGTTATTTGTGACTAATGAGCAAATGCATGGCATTCCTAAAAGATCATCTACCATATAAGAAATAGTTTGATTTTCTAGTGGAGACAAGCTGAAGGGAAAGAGGAAAAAAGGTTCATACCTTTAGAAAAATAATGGAACTTCTTTTGTAGCACCTTTTCTCCAAAAGATAGAATATCAAAACACACTATCTTGGTTTGGAAAGACAGGTATCTGCCAGGGAAAGCTGGAGTTTCCCTTAGAATGGAGAATGTAAACCCCTCACCCCTGTCAAATTATAATTTTGCAATTAAGGGCTTTCAGGCAACGATTTGGGAATAGGAATAACAGTTCTTTACTAGGAATATTAACAACACAAATGTAGTAGAAAACGAAACCACCCAACCAAACAAGCAAACAAACAAACAACAATTTTGGAGAACCTTGAAAGGGTCAGAGCTACAACCTGACACCCTGTTGATCAGGGTGTTGGAAGCAGTCCAAAACTAAGTCCTCCTGGAGTGGCAGATGTGGTTCTGTTGGAGTAGAGATGATCCTGTAGAAAAGGATCCAGTGATGGTGAGATTGGGTCTGGTGACGGTGAGAAGGGGTCCAGTCTTTCTCTGGGAATCTGGTGAAGCTGGATGCCTTGTGTTCCTACATCTCAGTTTTTATCCAGGTAGGAATGGTTGGCTCCCCTCACTGGGTGGAGCATCTCACAATAGGATGATGGAATGTGGATGTACTGCTTTGGGGAGGGTATAGTTCGGGGAGGGTATTGTGAATATACTGCTTTGGGGAGGAGAACAGCCTGGGGAGGAGAATAGCTTGGGAAGTCTTAATGGCCGTGATAAGAGATAAGAAACACTGCCCCACCTGGTTTTAACAGTTGGCCCATTATCAAAAAGTATATGCCCCCTCTCCTCCCAGAGTTACAAGAGATAAAGAGAAACCTCTCCCCAACTGCTTTCAGCAAATGAAATAGAATACATATTTTTGGTTTCAGAACCCAAGACACACACACAGATTAAATACCTGAGTGCTTCATGATACTCCAGCTTGTGACCTTTTTTGTTTATTAATGAGTTCTAACATTTGATGTGTATAAAAGTGAATAAAGATTTCACGTGAGTCATCAGTATGTTGTTTGAAAACGTTGCTAGAAAATTATCTTATTGACTTGAGATCTCAGGTTAGATGCTTGCCCTTGCTACTGGTTTGATACATAACAGATTAAAGCTGATTTGTTGAAATGAATTGGTGAATTTTCAGAGGCAGTGGGGTAGAAATTTTAGTCTTTTAAAATGCCAAATATCATTTACTGCCCACTTGAAATCACCATGACATATAAGGTCTAGTGAATCATGATGAACCAATAAATAGTGGATAATTATTTAATATTATTTGTGGAATTATGCTGAGGATGTAAATAGTACCTTCATCAACTTCCTCTGAAAAAAAGCCAAGAAAAAAGTGCACTCTTTGTCAGTGTCTCAGATATAGCTGTTCATTAGTGGCATAGGAAAAATGCACAAAATGTTTCCAGTTTTCTTTCATTCCCAACTACTCTATAAATAAGCAACATATATTTTTCTTTACTGGAATAATGACAATTAGTCTTATGACACAAAACTATTTTACACTGTTGATTTTGTATTGTACAGCTTAAAATTGAACAAAAATAACAGCATTCACCTGTTTCAAAAGCACCAGATCTCACCAGGAACATTTGATGCAGCTTTTTGTTTTCTGTTGTAATTTTTGAAAGCGTAAAATTTGTCTTGGAAATATGCTGAACAGTTCTAAATAATTCAGGTACCTGCAAATTTGATAGTATGCCAAATAACAAGCAAAGTTTACTGTATTTTTACCCCTAACACTTCAATAAATAAATTCCATGAGAAAGTGGCAAGTACCTGCTGATGCTTTCCTGTAACAGAAACTAGCATCATGATAATAGTAACAGATTCCATCATTGCATCCAGTCATGTAAGTATCCACCTGTAGCCACGAAAATTACCCCATTAATCCCTCTTTTGTTCCTGGAAGTAGGTTTAACATCTGGAGTCTGCTAAGAATAAGAGATTTACTTTATCATTTACTTAGACTGCAGCTGCAATGATCAAGGCCAGAACAGAGTCTCTAGAAGCCCCAGTCACATAACTTGCAAATCTCATCCTCTAGTCCTTTCTCTTAACCATTCTATTCATCTCCATTGTACATCCCTCTCTCCTTTCAAGTATCCTCCAAATACACAACCTGCCCTTAATTAAGTTTCTCCCATTGATCTCAATTTTACTGCAATTGCAGCCTTACTAGTTCTGATACCACAACATGGATTGTCTGTGAATCTTATGACTTCAGGGAAGGCATCTTAATGTACAGCTGGGAGGGCCCCTTACTCTCCCCACAAGAGCTTATCTGTTACTTGTTAACCAGTCAGGTAACTCAAACAAGCTGTCTAAAAATGAGTTATTTTGGCAGCATGGGGAGAGTTTAACATTAGTCTGGCATCTCTCAACTTCCAACAAACAACTTACTATTGAAGTGATATCTGAAAAGATAAGCTGGATTTCTGACTAGCACTCATCCACTTTACAACTCCAAATGCCACGGCAAACTTTCAAAAATTAGAAATAATTTATACATTTTCCTGGAATTGTGTGGAGTTTCTCCTGTCAATAGGGACATCTATTTCCCAGTTACTTCCCAGAGGTTAAGTGAAGGAATCTGTGGACATTATCATCATTTGGTGGTAAGTTACATTCAATTCCTAATTGAGACTATTTCTTTGCTAGCCTTAATACAGGTACCTTTATGTCATGCCCTGTTTTATGTTTTGCTGTAATCTGCTAGTAGTTCTTTTAGTTTTGTACTGTATAGTGAGCAATTTTGATTAAGATCTTTTGTCTGTTTAATATATATTTTTTTTAAATATATCTGATTTGCCATTATTAAAACTTGTAGGCCAAAGTAATTCCTTAAATTTAAACTGTTGCCAAAATCTGAGGCTAAGGATTTACCAACATTTAAACCCCTTTCAGTGAAAAAATTTAAATACACAGAGAAGTCCTTTCTGACCTTCAAACACAGCAGCAGGACTTCTTTAATAAACTTTGTCTGAAGCTTCCACTCTCTCTAAGACAACTGAACTACCAAGGCAATGCTGGCCTTGCAAGACTCTGCTCTCCAAATGGTCCCAGTGTTTTACTTCTGCTGCCTGTGTTTTTTGGATGTTTCTTATTTCTTCTCCCTTAGACACCTGTGCAATGTCGCAGCTCCTTATGCTCTCATTTGTCATGTCCATGAAATTCTCATGTCATGACTTTTTTTCTGCAGTTCTAATAAGTTCATGATATGTGGCAGGAGATTCATAGTGTTTACAGTGAAGGGAGAAAAAGTGATGAGTTAGAAAAATTAGATTAGAAAAATCCATTCACCTCATTCACTCATAACAGTGAAATCTGAATGTCCTTATGTGAGCTTTAAAGTTGCTTTTATATTTTCAGATGATTAAAATAAAAATAAAACCAAATTCATAATATGCTGCAGTCACATTTGCCATGAAAATGTGAAAAGAAGATATTTACTTGACCCTTAGTGTGAGGATATTTACTCAACCCTTTATTATCTAATTTTTCTGTCAGGACCCCAGGAAAGTCAAGACCATTATGCCTGTCAGCACCGTGTTAAGGGGACCTTCACTGAGCAGCCCTGCTGGATCAGAGGATAGTTTGACTGACTCAGTCAGTGAAATACACCAAAAGCATGAAGAAGACCCATCAGTGGGTCTTCCACTGTATTTGAGTGTATTACTCGCTGCTAGTGGCTGCCAGCACCTGTAAACTCACACTAAAAGCTTACAGAATTAACATTCTTTATTAATATAAAACTGTAACAGGTTAAGTTTCAAGGATTGTTGATGATAGTATCTGACTGCAAAAACATATTCAAAACTATACACAGATGAGCTCTAATTCCCAATAAAATACTCAGCATGCATAGAGTGTGGTTCTTACCCAGTAGGGATCACTATGGGGGAGAGGACAGGTTCAGCTCATGGACTGATCCCAGCAGTTATGATTGAGTCTCCCCTAACTTTTCCTCCATTCTTGACTAATTTTTATGTTACTTTTATATACGTGATGCTGGAGTTACTCAAGTCACACATGCTTTTGTGATTGATGTAAAATCCTCTCACTTAGTTTTTAAAGATACAGTTACCAAAAAAATGGAGAGCACATGGCCAGTGAGGGGTGACAGGACTTTTTGCTCCATTTGGAGAGCAGAGTCATGCAAGGCCATGACCTTGGAAACAAGAACCTTTGGGATGCAGCTGTACATTAATATTACACTTAGGCTACAGTGAACTGAGTTCACCTCAGGAGAATGATTTTGCCACGGCTGCTGGCTTTGCAGAAGGACATCTCCTGCCTCCCTTAGCTGACAGGAGGTAGGTGACTTCTCAGTGGCAAAACACCATCAAGTTCCCTTCCCTGCAAGGATTTCAGCAGAACCTGGTCGAGGTGTCTCCACTACGCTCTACCTTCTGTTCCATCTCCCTTAGCAGGAGCTGTGGCTGCAGACTGTGGGTGTGGGCAAGTTTCCAGCACACCAAACACATTCCATCCAGAGAGTAGCAAACACATTTTACCTTATAATTTTTGTATTGTTGAAACCCCTGTTAGGATGTGAATACAACTTTTCAGTATTCTCTAATTTTAGATCCTGGCCATCTTTTCACACACATTGTAGTGACCCTTCTTGTTATTTACACTGTTGAACTCATTCCATCCTCTCTCATCCCTGTAGCTCTCTTCATTCTGAAAGAGAATTGAGCTATTGTTTGAAGCATAACCAAACTAGTTATAAGTATGTTGCTGCTGATATTTTCTGTGTTAAATTTTGTGAACATAAACTGTCAGCTGTTACACCTGATTAATGACAGAATAGTATTTTTTTCTTCTATTATTATTTTATATTTCAGTGTGATGTGGCCTTTTTTTTCTATGATCCTGCAGACAGTTACCATGCTTTTATTATTACTTATGTGACCTTTTTGAAACCTGCGTGATGCCACAGGTTGATCATGAGAAACATCATTATCATCTATAGAAAAATAAATACAAAATACACTTAAGATAAAAAAAAAAATTACTCTGAAAATTATTATTGGAGATAATAAACCACATAAACCACTTTTTAATAAATGAATATTATTGGAGGTAATAAACTACTTTTTTCAATACATAAGAGACCAGTGATGAGAAAGGTTTTTGGAAAGGTTCTTATAACTGTGTTTTATTACTCTGCTAAGGTTTTCTACAAGTTTTAGTCTAAAGAAGAATATTTATTCAGGAATTGTTTCAGAGTGTTGTTAGGAAGATATGCTTTACTGATAATATGGCAGTGAGATACTGAATATTAAGTATGATATAAATGATTTGAAAAGTTTTCTCAAGAAAGTCATTAATCAGGATGAATAAAATTAAAACAATTTGGAACTAAATTACAAAAATCCTGGATTCCTATAATACATGTATTCCAAATCTATAATAGAGAAAACCCATGGCTAAAATGTCACGGAGCAAAAGATAAGTTCATATCCTACATACTGTTCTGAGGGTTTACTCTTAGTTTGATTTGTTTTCTCCACCCAAGAGGAAGGGAGGGGACTAGAGAAATATCCAGTTCTAAAATTGACAATTACATATAGACTGGCCTCCGTTCTGCATGAATAATTTAAAAACAGTGAGTTGACAACTAGTTTGCTGATTCGAAGCCTATAGTTTTCTCTTTGTTATTTTTGAAAACAATAAATACTGAATAAAGAAATAATAGTGTTATAAACATACTTGGGAGCAGCAATTGCTGGAGTGGAATGAGAATCAGTTGATAAAGAAACAGAAACAGGAAAATAAAAAGCAGTTGATGTGAATTTTTCTGGTTTTACGCAGGATTTGAATTTGGGTATAAATTCAGAATGGCATCTGGCTGATGTCAAGATGTATCCACAGGTTACGTTATTCACTGGCATTTTGGTCTTCATAGGTGAAAATTGCCCTTGTTTCAAGGCTTGGGCTTATGTGTGCCACAGGAGCTGCTGAAAGCATTTACACTACTTCACATCATCTGTGAGATAATGGCCACATTAGATTGGAATAAGCCATCTGGGTGACACAGATTACCATCAGTAGAATAGAGAGAAAATCTTTCTATCAAAACATTTAGAAAAGGAAAAAGGAGACCAAACCCATTATGACTTGAAAGTTAGTATTTAGAAGATGGAAACATATGTCCAAAAAGACTGAATATTTTTCTGCTGCCATCATCAAAAATTGATGACTAGCAGCTAGTAAGCACAGTAACCTAAGCAGATGGTCCTGTTACACAAATTAAATTTGTCTTTGCTGTAGAAGCTAAACAACCTGTAGAGATAGCAAGTAACAGAGTATCATAAAGAATGAAAGTAGTTCCTATACCTAACCTGACTCACAGCTTTCAATCTGCTTTTTGAGGCTTGTTTTCTTGGCAGTTGTTTGCTTTATGGGAGGGCGAGGGTGGTTGAGATGTGTCTGTTAATTTTATTTTAGAATATTTTCATGTTTGATAGATCAGTCTCAAGGAGCTACTTGCCCTCATGTATAAATTGATACAGAGCTTAAGAGAGGCGTAGCAAAGAATTCATAATTATGAGACCATATAAAGCATTCTGCAGCCTCATCTCCTCTGAAGTAGAAGTTTGATAAAATAATTAAGTGGCTTAAGTAATAAGGAAGATGACTACCAAAGTCAATTAAAACTCTTTCAATTGTTGTTATCAGTTATTCTTGATTTTAGATTTCAACTATATTCTGTCCATCTTTCTGCTGCTACTGCAGAAAGTATTGGCAGAAGACACATCCTATTTTATTTGCCTTTTGATGCTTTAACAAAGTGTTCCTTTTTGGCATCACAGCAGATTTAGGTTGGTGAAATAAACCAGACTTTTCTTGCACTGTCATTAAAGCTCTTTCTGTATATCAAATGAAGGATCTTCAAGGCTGGCTAGGAAACCATTCTTCAGATTCCCCGAGATATATCTATTCTCTGATATATCCCAAATGTACAAAATAGCCTAATGACAGAACTTGGAACAAAAAGAAAACCCTGTAGTGCTATGTTTCTGGTGTCTTGTCATAATTTGAATTCTATATATCTAACTGATCCAAACCCAACAGCTTCCTGATATACCTTAACAAAAAATGAAATGCAGCACATCAAGATGTGACTTAATATTAACAGTAGCTGTTTCTAATTTTTTTTGCTATAAAGGAAACTAAAAGAAACTGTACTAACATGAATTAGAAAAGAGCTGACCAGTAGGAACTAAAAATTGATATAGCAATGTACAGAGAAGTTTGCTTCTAAAAGGCATTGTTTAGGATTTACAGTTCCTGTTCTGGGTTATGGGAAGAGCGTATGTTCAAGCTCTTTGAAAACCAGTCCAGTTCTCTTAGGAGTCTGAATCTGAACTATTAATTTCTAGAGCCATGGAAAACTTTGATTTCTGGTTACAGTGACTTCACTAGTCCCCAGAACTATAGCTTTATATTACAACTATATTAGAACTTTATATTAGATTAGTCCAAAAATAACCTTAAACAAGATTTACAGACAGAAAATAGGTTGAATATAAAGAAATCAAGTTAAAAATAAAACTGTGGACCCTATGTTATGATGAAGTTTTGTAGGACTCTTTTCTCAGTCTCATTAATCCCATTTGTTACTTTTTAGAGGATCTTTGAAAAACTCGTAACATTTCAATGGTATCTGATCTCAAAAAAAAAATCAGTTTGGAAAAATTTTCAATGAGTATTCTACATATAATCAAGCTACCAGAAATCCTAGTCACTTGCACAAGATATCACAAATTAAACCACTTGGAAATTCTGTAATGGGTATTTCAAAATTCACATTGACAGCATTGATGTAACAAATATAGTAAATACTGTCAGGTGCAAAAGCATCTCAGAAAAACCCTACCATTACTCAAGAGCAGTCTTTGATATCTTAGTTCATGGAAGAGACAGGAAAATTAACTCTCATTGTGCTACATGTGTTGTAGAAAGAGATTCCTTGACCTAACTTTGCAACGAATTATTGCTTTCTCACAGCCTGAAAATATATGATTAAAAGAGATTCAGCACAGACCTAATTCAGGTCCTACTGTGTTCAGATGAAATGAATGCTTTGGATACCTCTAACAGAAAAACTGAGCAGTAAATTAGCTAATGTCCTCAGGCAGAGGAACAGTTAAAGGCAGCTTCATTTGCCTTAGAAATATTTGAGTGTGCTGGTTCTGTGCTAGTTTGTAGACTGGGAAGCACAGGCAGTTTTTCATGTGTATAATACTTGGTAAATTAATATTGATATAGCTGCAGATAAAAACTCTTCAACTCAAGCTGTTTAATAAGGATGAAAGCAGTTTATGGATTTAATAAAGCGTAATTAACTGAAAATCAGTGACCTATATCAANTTTACCACCAACCTATAACCTTAAGAAAACAGTTGGGGAAGGAAGATTTTCTGCTGCCTTTCTTGAAATAAAAGCTAAGGCTACTCATCTGTTGCTATAGATACAACTTAGTCACATAAAAGTAGGAAGCTTGGAGATATATAACCACTCAAAGATGCTTTGTTGAGATGGTTTTGGGCTACTAGAGCCCTTGTGACAGTCAGAATTTTAGATGTGTGCCTCATTTAGTTTCCATGTTTTCTATTTTTTTTTTTTGTTTTCCTTATTCACTGAGAAGAATTCTCTAATCCATTATTGTGATTTATACCCTTAAAAAGGATAGCAACAATTCTTACATTTACTATAAACCAATAGTAAATATTTTTTGTGTACTTTGCTCTTCTTTACCTTCAGATTTAAAAGGTGATTTTAGCCAGCCCAGGTGTCTTGGTGTAGAGATATTGATATTTAAATATCAATACTGATATTTACTGGCATTTAAATATCTACCTATTTTACTGCAAGTTAATTAGCATTTCTGATATTCCTCTCCGGCTAAGTTATTTTCAACCCACCTTTCTGCAAATATTTCTTAGAAAAGATACTTACTTGAAAAAACCTCATATCTGTAGGTTTAACNTGGATTTAATAAAGCGTAATTAACTGAAAATCAGTGACCTATATCATCAAGTTCAATATCAACAATACAAGAGGTAAACCATGATATTAAACATTTTGAACCAAGAAGTTAAGATGGTAGCATCAGGGAATTTGTGCCACTGTGAAACTAAAGTTGAGCTACACCAAAACATGACAGAGGGCTTGAATGTATAAGTGATACTGAAAGAGAGACAATAAGGAATAAATCTTAGATAAAGTTTCTTCCAGTAATAGAGGTTATGAGCCTGGCTTGCCCAAAAAATTTGAATATATATATACAGTTTTCTAGGTTGGTGAAATCTAAAATTATGTGAGACAATTGCTACTGTATTTAATTAAGCACCAAGTGATCCATATCTGTAGGAATTTTCAGAACATGCAAAGAAAAAGCAGTACTGAGGTTCATGTCAAAGATTACCTTTGATATTATTAGGCTTATTTGGAAACACACACAGAGGTATCTTTACTTAGAAGTACTTAAAAGAACTTGGGAACAATGTGAAGTCAGAATTCTTTCCAAACCAAAGGGATGGGAGGGGGNTATACCCTTAAAAAGGATAGCAACAATTCTTACATTTACTATAAACCAATAGTAAATATTTTTTGTGTACTTTGCTCTTCTTTACCTTCAGATTTAAAAGGTGATTTTAGCCAGCCCAGGTGTCTTGGTGTAGAGATATTGATATTTAAATATCAATACTGATATTTACTGACATTTAAATATCTACCTATTTTACTGCAAGTTAATTAGCATTTCTGATATTCCTCTCCAGCTAAGTTATTTTCAACCCACCTTTCTGCAAATATTTCTTAGAAAAGATACCTACTTGAAAAAACCTCATATCTGTAGGTTTAACTACTTGTTTTCTTTACACCTAGTACTTGAGTTCTATTTATAATGTAATGTTACTAAGGCAGAGTATTGTCAGCCAGGATTTCAACAACTTGCTTGTTCATCCTGAGGCAAAGAGTTGCTACAGATTGCCATTGCAATGGTAGCTGTAATGTTACAGTGGTTATGCTAGAACTGTACAGTCAGAAAATAATCAGGGGAAAGAACTTCTTTGGCTAGCAAGAAATTTCTTATCTCTTGCCAATCTGAAATAATGTAAGGATTAGAAAATTTCTTTCAAATGTGGCAGAGCCAGATTTGGTCTGCAATCAGCCAGTTCTATTTCTATTCCAAGAACCTATTTCAACCTATTACAACCTATTTTCAAGTTAATAATGTCATCCCAGGTCCATCGGGATGGAAATGAGCTAATATATCAAGCCATTTAAATGGAAATTTCTAAATGCATATGACAGCATCCAACTAGATATTTGACTGAATTTGTTAGACATAGATATCTAGTGCAGTCTGAAATGTCTTAAGAGATCCAAGAAATCCCCAGAAGGCTGGCAAATATGACAGTGATCCAAGCGGTAGTCTTGTTCATTTCTAGAATGCAAGTGGAAGCTTGGCAGATATTCTGAATAGCTCAAATGAAGCTGTAAATCCATGTTAGGATAAAAACCACAAAAATTTTTTACCTTAGAAGAAGGTGAATAACATGTTCTCTTCCAACAGCCATGATCAGTGCTCATCAGCTCATCTGAGCCTGAAACATATTTGCTCTATTGTACAAGCTTAAACACATATTTGTGCAAAGACATATCTATACAGCTACAATTAGATGTGATTTTTAACACATCTGTCTCGATAGACATGCAGTCTTTTCTGACACCTTTTGAAATGTCCTGTGTTCATCCACACACAGAAAAGATATTTGAAACATAGTTTACTAGTGAATGGTATCATAATGACTCCACCCTAACTACTTACAGTTTTCTACTATTTCTTATTTGAAAATAAATTGAAAAGAGAAGAAAATGAAATATTTTTTCAAGTTTATATTGACACATAAAATTCTGTTTGCTATAAAATTTCAATTCTATAAGTTGTGCTTGTTTTTCTTATATTTGTTTCATTTAGTGCAGTAGCATTAAATAATATCCTCTCAACAGAAAGTAGAAATGTAATCTTCCAGATTATTCAGGCCCCAAACTATCTAAAATATAATGCATTGCTTGCTTGCCTACAAAATTCTTACTAGAAAATATGCTGGATTGGTTTATATATTCAGTTACATAATTTTATAAACTAATAGAAATACAAGGTGTTGCATTGGAAACCTTTTCAATAAACTACCTGGTTTTCTCTTTATCTTAGCAGCACCTCACGGATGTGAAAGCTGATATTAAAATTTTATTTTATAAAAAACCCCAGATCATGTAATCTAGCATCCATTTTATTAAATGTTGTCCTTATCTTTTCTTGTGGTGGATTTTTTGTTGTTGTTTTTGGTTTTTTTTTTTTAACAATAAGACATAATGCAAATTAACTTGTTACCAGTGGGGAAAAAAAAAATCTGTATCTAGTACTATATTTTAAGGAGTTCTCAAGAAGTTAATTCGTTGTAAAGGGCAGTATATTTATACCCTGATTCAGAGTTCTGTAGTTCTAGCTGAAGGTTATCTCATAAAGAAATTTCTCCATACAGGCACATTTTGTTTATTTTCCTGAAATTTCATTTTAATACTTCTTTTTTTCTCTTTCCTCAGCACTGGAAAGATAAGATGGAGGCAATTGCTAGTCAGAGACATAGATAAAAGTCAGGAGAGGCCAAAGATAACTTCCATAAGACTAACTTGATTTATTCCATACAGACATTTTTCCATATGTTTTATTCTGTTTGCTCTTTTCTTGTACTTGCTTTCCATATGGCAATCCCTCCTCCCAAAACCTGTTCCCCTCTTTCAGTAGCATCTGAAGTTTTTGAAGAATGAATGAAAATGTGGGTCTACTGTTTAGATATTTGTAATTATGAATTTGTGAGGACTGGAACTGATGATGAAACTGCCTATTTCGCTGCATAAATAATAGTAAAAGAGATATTTGAAGTTTATTCTCATTCGGGTCATACAGCAGTCTTAATTCAAAACATTCAAGTACATGGACAAGACCAACACATAGACTGAAAAAAGAAATTTCATTTAGAGTAGCAAATGAACCACTGATTCATGGAGACAGATACAAAACATCCAGAAATACATACTCATATTCATCATTAAAGAATGACTGTCTTCTATCAGGTTGTAAGGTGGCAATAATATTTTTTGAATAAAAAGCCCTTTACTTACTGCTTTACTTTCTGAAATTCCCAATAGATTGCTACTACAACTTCTTTTAATTGCATTCTCTGATTTTTGATTCAGCCTATGATCCTCAGAGTGTGCAAATCTTCAACGTGGCATCCTTTTATGTCATATCAATAATCTCAGATATTTTGCATCATCCCACATGCACCTACTGTTTTTTGTCATATTTTGTGATCATGACATTCACCCCATTTTCCTAACATATAAATTTATTTTTGGTTTTAATTGTCATTATTACTTATTTATTTCACCACATTTTTAGAGTGTTGTAGGCCAAAGTTGTGTCATCAGACTTCTACTATACCTTACAAGATTACTATTTATTTCTTATGAGAGAAAAGGAAAGTTTTTCATTGCATATCATGTTATGGCAATTTCTTTTTCCCTGTCCATCCTAGCCTTGAACACTTCCAGGAATGAGGCATCCACAACTTTTCTGGGCAACCTGTTTTGAGGTGTCTCTCATCACCCTCACAGTAAAGAATTTCTTTCTAATATCTGATTTAAATTTACTCTCTTTCAATTTAAAGCCATCACCCTTTGTTCTGTCACTACATGACCTTGTGAGAAGTCCCTCTTCATCTCTCTTTTAGACACTTCCTATGTACTGGAAGGTGTTATAAGGTCTCCCTGAAGCCTTCTCTTCTCCAGGCTGAACAGTCCCATCTCTCTCAGCCTGTCTGCATAGCAGCAAACCAATTTAGTGGAGCATACAGCAGGAGCATCTATAAGGTCACTTCCAATCCAAAGCATTCTACCGTTCTGTGAATATTGGCCTTGGCAATAAGTATTCTGTTCCCAGCTTTCCTCTTGGTCTGGCAGTGTTCTCAGATGTCATATGTATTTTTTCTATTCAAGTGCTAATTATGTCTCTCAAATCTCTTTTACTGATTTCCTGTCCTTTTATACATCTCAAGTACCTCTTTCTTTTAACTGATAGTTCACTATTTCTCAGAATGGCAGTCACAGTTAAACCACTTCACTTCTAATCAAATAGAAACACAGGTTTTAGAATACAAGCTTTAAGATATTAAATCCCCCTATAAACTAAAAAAAAAAACAAAAACCAACCAACGAACCAACCAACCAACCATATAAAAACCCCACCCAATTTTGAAGTCATTTAAGATTACCACTTTGTCTTTTGGCCTACTTGGTTCGTCTCCTGAATATGAAAACATGATTGATCAAATATCCTTTTTTTTTTCTTCTTTTTTTTTTTTTCCTAGGGAAATACTATCTTTTGCAAATAATCCACTCTGTGAGCAACAAAAGTTGTCTGCTGACAATGACCCCAACAAGTTATTTCCACACTGGCAACAACTCTTACAGTAAAGACTTCTTTATATTTACCAGTCGCTGCTTGGCTTAAGTAACTTAAAGCTCTAAAAGACCTAGCAAAAAGAACAAAGTAAAAAAGACTGAGAAGTGTTTAGAAAACAGCTAACTAAAAGCTAGTTGTGGTACAAATGTTCTAACTTGGGACTGGAAAAATCATCTGGGATGTTTTTGAGGTTTAAAGTGAATGGCATTCATTCCGCCCACATAGTGTGCTTATATACCCATTATATTTGATTGAAATAAAAAGCCATTTGGAGATGAAAATCCATCCCACATATTTCAGATGGAATGAGTTGCCTTGAAAAAACAAATCATGCTTATCTTTCCCATTTAGTGCAAGGTAACTTAGACAAATGGCTTAGATTATGTCCTTACCTCTCAATGACTAAAGTTTAGGTAAGATGAATTTTTTATGACTTACATGATGTGAACAACATTCTGGAAAACACTGAAGTATCCTAGGAAATTACTTTTTGCCATGAATGTAAACAATTTTAAATCAAGAGCAGCAGGCATAAAGATATGTTTAATTTGTTATAAAATTTAATGATTCCTTTTCTCTGTCTGGTTTGAACAATATTTTTCTTTAAAGTTTTTAATTTTTAACAAAATTTTTATTTGTGCATTCATTATTTCATTAATTGCATATTTTTATTTATATTTTTTTTTATGATCTAATGACTGGCCTTTTAATCGTTTTCCTCTCTAATGAGAAGAACACCATTAAAATACTGCATTGGATTCCAAGAAAGATAGCATTAGAAATAGTTTGTTGAACATTATTTCCAGAAATTCTTGTGGTGATGTGTGACCTCCAAAATCTTAAACAAAAAAACAAGCCTAAATAAAATGAACTGTGATAACAAACTAAACACACACATGTACAGAAAGAAAAATCTTTTTCTTCTGGTTTGTGAGCCTGTGGTGAACTGAAGGTATTTTGGGGATGCAGCTGGAAACTACAATACTACTCTTAAAAGTAACAACACTTTAACCTGAAAATTACCTCTAATTGCATATAAATGCAGCAACTGTGACAAGGGAAAAGGCATTAAAACTAACAAGTAAAACAGGTTTAAAACATCTGAGGTTAATATTATAAGAATGGTCACAGCAATCATTTTCTTCTAGCAAGAAATAAAGTAATGAAGTGGCTGCACATACTACAGCTATTGTTTATAGTATCAGAAAAGAAACTTTATCTTTGGGATAAAATAGAGGTCTTTCTTATACCAGCTGTATTTATTCCTCTGACTACAGCAAATTCTGGTTCAGGTGTTTAATAAATCATATCATATATGTTGAGAAGAATCATTATCTGAGTGACTTGTTAATTAATTAAACTGATTTTTTATCCAGGTATAAAACATGCTGTTTCATATAGAATCAATGACATCGTTCATGTTCAATAATTGCAATATAGTTTTCCTGTTACAAAATGAATAGTACTACCCAATTTCTGGCCCTCTTTAATTATTCAGACATTAATAATAAATCATGTTATGCATTAATCTTGGGGTAGTATGGAGCAATAATTGACTGACACTCATATATTAGAATACCATCAATATTTTAATTTTAATAGAATTATGTTTCCAACTGCGTTCATTACTCGAAACACAAGAATAATTCTGAAATTAGTTTAAATAAAATTGGATCATGCTAACTTTCATCTATAAAGTACACTTCCAAGTAATCACCTTTGGTTTTGTTTGCTATCTTGTTGTCTACATTTGAAATATTAAGAATTGCACATGTGGTGAAATTTGAGCTTACACAAAACTTAGTCTGTTGGGTCACTTCAACAATTATTAGGGTGGTTGAAGTTCCCCACCAGGAGAAGGGCAGATGCACATCATACTACTCCTCTCTGTGTCGAGAGGGCCTCATTCACTGTGTCCTCCTGGTCAGGCAGCCTGTAGCACACCCCCACGATAGGGTCACTTGACCCTGCGCTCCCTTTCACCCTGACCCATAAACTCTCGGTTGGCTCCTCATCTATCCACAAAGCTCCATGCACTCCAGCTGGTCACTGACGCACTCCAGTCATGCCTGAAACAAAGCTGCAACTACACACTAAATGAAAGGAGGTATATTGTGGGGAAGCATCTTACCATGCTTCTGTGATGCCAATAGATCATAGCCCTGCAGGCATGTGCATGTCTCAAATGTCTCTTACTTATACCAGTCCTATGAACGTGGGTATAGACGTACTTAATTTGGGCCCCCAATGAAGCTGATTTTTTGACCAAGAAGATGGAAATCCTTTAGTCTGCTCATCAGGTGCTCTTCTGCTGGCCTGCAATCCTTCCCCTTGCTCTGGGCTTGTGGTAGCACTGGGACATTGACACATACATGCCTTTTGCTGAGGGATTTTAGATGAACTAAAGCAAGAAAGGAACAATTCTAGCTTCGAAAGATGAAAAGCTGACATTCTACAGCTTTGAACTCCAAGAACGGAAAGAAGTGAAAGGAGAAGATTTTACTCAGCAGGAGAACATTCTGATGAAGACTACTAATTTAATTAATAACAATCAAATCATTTCAGTGTAAAAGTTTTTTTGATGAGGGAATCAGCATATCTATATTTAGTCTAGAATTATGCCACTTTTCTTCTGCAAGCCATAATATTATCAGACCTTGCTTCAGGGTCCATCAGCTCATTCTTTAGGGAATTGAATTTGCTTGTCTGTCTGTTAGGTGGAAAAAGAGCTATGAGAGAAAGCCAAAAACAGAGAATGAAGGACAGGGAAAAACTTTCCTTTTATACCATATTCACTTGTCAGGATCTTCTTTATTAGAAGCTGAAAAATTACATCTAAGCATAAACGCTACCTGTCCCATCCTGTCTTCTTGATTAGTTGTGTTTCTGGAGACTTACTCTATTGCAGTGGATTTTTGCAGGATTTTAGCCACTTAAATGACACAGAATTTGTTTTCCGTGATTTATGTTCTTTTTTCCTTAAGTATTCTAAATACAAGAAAAAAAAAATT
>VWYO01027276.1:153325-179700 GCA_013400275.1 Rhadina sibilatrix
TGGAAAAAAAAAAAAAACAACAAAACAACCAACCCCAGCCCACCCTCCCCAGGAAAACAGAACAAAACAGAAAAACAGAACAGAACAGAACAGAACAGAACAGAACAGAACAGAACAAAACAAAACAAGAAAAACCCACCAAACAAACAAAGAACCCCAAAAAACTTGCCCAAAAAACTCCCACAAAAACCCCCAAATAACCTCCCAAAACCCCAAACCATTGAAAACAACCACAGTTTCCTGATCTAGTTTGGTATATGCCTGCATAAAGAATTTTTGCTGGAATAGTGGAAGATGCTTTCAAGAACAAACAGCCAGAGAAAACTAAAGGCTGTGGTGCCCAAAAGCAGTGTTACCATCAAAATTTCAAGTGGAGTTGTGCCATCAATTGTGCCATCATTGCTGTATTACCTTTTACCTGTTTTCCCTCTAATATCTTGTTTTCCACTTTATAATTGTGCCACAAACCCTGAGAATAATCAACAACTCAATATTACTCTTTTTTAACATAATTTTTGTTCTAAACCTAATACATTTTTGTTTAAATGGTTGCATTTAGAGCATAATTTAAACTTGAAACACTTCTAATCTGTAATCAGCCTGAATTGCTGCTTCTGTTTCAGATCTGGAGAGGAACTTTTGTGTTGGCAGCTGGTCTATTTTTTTCCACCTATATCCATCTAATAAAATTAGAATTTATTTCTGTTTATGAAAGAAAATGTCTCTTTCCAGAATTTCTGTGCTAAGAGGCAGCTGAGAAGTTTCTAAAGTATTTCTTGTTTTGCAAATTGATCAATTCAAGAGAAAGAAAAAATCTAGATAACTTTTAGATCTTAATAACAGTCACGTATCAAGGAAACAAAAAGCATGCAAGCTGTCATATCCCTTGCAGCTACAATTAAAACAAAGTTGATCATAAAGTTGAGACTGATTTCAGTAAGCTAACTTAAACTTCAAATATATTTTGTATGTGTACTTATATATACAGACATTCTTAAATGTGTATATATAATAATGATTTAAACCACATTAGTTTATATACACAATCATTCCAACATCATTTTTCCTTCTTTAAAGTTAAAAAAAATAAAATTAAAAAAAAAAATCACTGTCTTTTATGGCAAATCCATCCTGAAAGACGTCTGTTGTTAAAATTTTTATTTTTAGCATGATGACTGAAAAATCAAATTACAATGGCTAATATTTTTAGACATTGCAACCTCTCTGGTACTAAATATACTGCTTGATGAAATGTATCTTCTCAACTTGATATCAGGTCTTGAGCCTGCTACACTAATGATTTTTGCACTTCTGGATTGCGTGTGTGCGTGTGTGGCCACAACAGTTCCCTAAAGATTAGAACTGCTTTCAATTTTGTAATTATGATTTATTTAAAATTAGAGAACTGTTAGGGTTGAGAGACCTTAAAGATCATCTAGTTAGAATTCCCTTGCTGTGAACAGAGGTACATTTTTTTAAACCACACTGCTCAGAGCTCCATCCAGCATCCAGCCTGGCCTTGAACACTTCCAGGGATGGGGCTTCCACAATTTCTCTGGGCAGCCTGTTCCACTACCTCACCACCCTCACAGTAAAGAATTTATTCCTAATATCTAATCTAAACCTCCTCTCAGTATGAAGCTATTCCCCTTGTCCTGTCACTACATGTCTTTTTAAATAGTATCTCTTCATCTCTCTTGCAGGCTCCCTTCAGGTACTGGAAGGCTGCAATTAGGTCACCCCTGAGATGTCTCTTTTCCAGGCTGAACAATCCCAATTCTCTTAGCCTCTCCTCATAAATGTGTTCTATCACTGACTCCTACAACAGAGGGGTTCAAGGTTTGCTCTAAAGTTACAAATGAATCTTCTATTTTCTTCTACACTGTCATTCATTAACAGTGAGAAGTGGCCAGACACCTAGGAAAGTCTTGAAAAGATCTTCATGGAGTCCATGGAAAATCAGTGTTATGCTATGAAACATTGTGCTCCACAATTGTGACAAGCCTACTCCAACTAAAATAGATTGATGTTCAATAACCTTAAATTTGTCTTTAATTCTATTTTAATTCCCTGCTTTCTTGATTAATTTCTATTGCCTTCCTTTTTCTCTTTTGTGGTATTGGAACATTTGAATGGGAGGAAAGTATATCTGAAATGCTGACTAGAAAAGTCATTGTCATTCTATCAAAGTGATTTTAAAAAGTCCTACGTAAAACTGCCTCAGGAACTTTGTTTATTGAATTGTATCTGGCAGATAAACGCACAGCACAGTTCTCAGACTTGTTCAAGTTTTAAGTCTATTTGATAGAACAGATATGGACAAGAAGTGATAAATGCATATATTCTAATATATTTAAAGAAATATGGTTATAGATAAATACTCCATCCAATTTCTGGATGTTCTACCTACCACAAAATATTCTCAGGCAGACTGATCTAATCTCAACAAAGAACATCATTTATCAAAGTAATACAAGGCTGTAAACAAGAACTCCTAAGAGTGACATATTTTTGTTATGTTTTCTATCCAAAAAACCCCTTCAAAATTAAACTGAACACTAAGAACTGGCCTATTTAAGTAAAATTCAGGCAAAAATAAGGTAATTATTTCCATGTATTGTTGCCCTAAATTTTTGGGCTTGTCCAGTTTATAACTCACACTGCAACCACTTTTCAGACTATTTCTAGAGAATACTGCACATTTTAAATGTAAGCATAGAACATTTCCTTGGGCTAAATGTTTTCCTTGCAGTCTTGAAACTTTTTTTTTTATTTTTTTCTATTTTTTTTAATATTTTTTTTTTTTCTTTTTCCCAAGGATTCCTAATTATTTGCGTAAATACTTGGGCATATTCATTTCTCTTTAAATCGTGTGGCTAGCATAGTGTCCGTGAATACATTACAATTTAGACTCCTAAAAATTATTATTAAAGTTACATATAGACTCTGTAATGTTTAATTAATGATAATGGTAGATGAAACAGAACTCTGGGAACACTGTTTCACAATCAATAATGTGTTAACTTACTGAAAAGTCATTTTCTAAATTAGGGTTATTGAAAAATCTTCTTTACAAGATTTTATCCATCAAATTATAAAATATTTACATCTTCCTTATGTATACACAGGGCTTATTCAATAATGCAAAGTGTCTACCATTCAAAAACTGATTAAAAGAAAAGCATTTAACAACTCTGTAAAGAAATGCAACATTGTCAATTTTAAATCAGGGAATTCAGACATTTTAGTGCTGTACTTTCAGTCATTGTAAAAAGGTCATCCCAGATGGTGCAGATGACACACATGGCAAAGAGGAAGGGAAGCAGAAAGCAGGTTTGAAGATAAGAAAACACCTCATCAGTAAGTCTGAGTGGCATAAAAAATACCTTTAAAATTATTATGTTATTAAGATATACAAAACAGACAAATCCCCTGGTATGCTGCTTTCCTCTTTCAGCTACAGGAGATGTATTAATTCAAATGTGGGCTTTACACAAGGGATAGAAAGAAGAGAAATGCAGGAATATTATTACAAATTGACAATGAGTGGATCTATTGGCTGGATAGGACATCACAAGGTAATGGCCATGGTGAAAATATAACAGCTGTGTTTTGCTTTGAATGGAGGGAGAACTGAAATGTAAATATATAAATATTACTACTTTTCTGCTAAAGTCTGATGTGAGTTATACAGGTGCCCTAGAGCCTTGGAACCATCTGGGTACTATGCTAGCTTGACAGGCTACGGGCAGAAACAATAGTTCTGCCAAGAAAAATAACTGAAAGCAATCTGTGTTTTACCAGCCTGAAAAAATAGCATAGCTTATTTTTCAAGTGCAGTCCTCAGTTCATTATAACATTCTGTTGCTTAACAATATTATCTGACTCCATGTAAAGCAACCAATTAAAGAAGCTAGTTAGGAGCCCTGTGTACATCAGCTGCAGGCTGTAATTTGTCCTAGAAATCTGATAGAAATTGATGTTAACTGATATGAACACAACTACATCTCTTCCACTGGTTATTCTTTATAGACCTCGGTCTCAAGAGATCAGGTGTGACATTGTCAGAATTTTTAATGCACTTATTCTAAACCATTTTTTTGATTTTCAGGAACAGACTATGTGCCTTGAGGCTGTCAACTTAATTCTTGCCTGGTACAAACTGCCATAGCTACACCAATTTAATTTGCTCTTTATAGATGATTATTTTTCTGTTGTGACTCTTCTGTCATCTCATTTCTGCTACAGTGAAGTTCAAGTACCTCTTTCTGAAGGACATGTCCCTCTCGACAAACAACAAACTCAAGACTTTTGGACAATATAATTAACTATATTAACATCAATTACATTTAAACAATTCTGGTTGCATTTTGATCCTTATGAATATTCAGGAAAAGCAGTTCTTTGAACAAAAATATTTTTAAAATAAAAATCTTACACATATTTCAGAAAAAAACATATCTATTGTTACAGAGTGGAGAGAGGCAGCCCATTGAAAAGACAATGAGGGGACATCTTTTAGAATTATAGGTAACTTTACAATTTATAGTGGAATTCATTTTTTCCTGGAGACTATTTAAGAAACCTGAAACTTGGAAACTTCGTAGCAATCATGTATATTTTCGGGGTCACCTATGACTATTTCTAACATTTCCCTGCAAGCTTTTGTCATGCTTCAATAGAAGTTTGGGTCTAAAGATGAGAAAGTATCTCTGTATTATGTAATAAAGTTCCTACAGTCCTGCTAAATTAAGTCAATATGAATTGTTCCAGTTCATTCTGTAGATCAAGCCCAAGGCTGTTTACTCATGTTTCTAAAAATTAGATGCAATTTATAACAATGTCATTCTTTTTATCTTATCAAAATTATTTGTTTTTACCTCCACTAGATTGCACTGCATATTTCGCTTCAAAATGTTAGGGCTCCATTACTTGTCCCTTCTGCACACTGTTCACTTGGAAAGAAATGCAATGCAACTGCATAGGGAGAATGAAACAAACCTGTTCTGAGAGCTGGAAGCACTCAGATGTACAGGAGACAGAAATGGATGTTTTAGAGTCCCTGTAACAGCAGTTAATATGTAATGAATACCATGATCGCAGAGTGTGGACCTGCTCTAAACCTTCCTTTTCAAAGGTGCATAATGGTGTTATCTTTTCATATCTGAAAGAGCAAAGGGGAAACTGTGCTGGTTTCACTGCCAGGCGGATGCAGTACATCTCACAACTCTCTTTTGCAGTTCATGTTCTAGTCATGGTTAAAGGGAGCCTATTCATCTTTCCAGTAGGCATTTTTCTGCATTACCATTGTAGCTCTAGTTTGACATCACTTTTCAAGACTAGTCACTACATTATCTTTCCTCCATCCTACTGGAAGTCTGTCATGCTGTGTTCCTGTAGAAATCTTTTATTTGTTTTAAGTTTTTCCGCCCCTTTTTCTTATTACAATGGGTCTATTTTTATTTTTCTTTTATTTCCTGTACTTTGTTTATATTATATTTTTTATGATGTTTTGTTATTTCCTGTTTTATGACAGCATGCAATCAGCAAGACTCCAGTTGCATTTTGGGAGTTTCTAACCATAAGCCAACACTGGATGATGTACATCATACTAGGAGACAGTATTTTTCTCAGATTTCTGCACATTATCATCTTCTAACCTCAGTATTTACACATTTAATTTTTTTTTATGCAAGTCACATTTGTTGAGGCTCTTTAACTTCTTTTTTATAAGAACCAAACCAGTTCTTGCACATATTAGAATTTTTAAAACACTGTAGACTCAAAGTCTATAAATAAATGACTTGAATGTCCCTTCTTATTAGTAGCAAAGGACATTCAGATTTGCTGCAAGTACTCCAACATGTCTGCAACAGCATAGCTGATGCAAATGTTTTGATTTGCAGATGAAACTAATTTGCTGAAAACAAAATTAAATTACAGTAGGCAGTTGATTCAAGTCATAAGTGGAGATCTGAAGATACAATCAGCTCTGAGCTGTATGTAATTCAAATACTGAATAAATAAATGTAGATAAAGAAAATATTACTACGTAGAAAAAACACTCTAAAAAATGAAGAGTTTTAAAGATGTAGAAAAAGTGGTGTATTATCATTCTTTTATACTATTTGCTGATCTCCTTACCTTGGTTAAAAAAAAAAAAAATCTGCTTTAAAAATTGATGTTTGAAAGGAACAAGAAGCTTTCCAGGGGTTTACTGCTCATATCTCTGCTGACAATACCTCTACTGATGTTGCAGTACTATTTGCAGGTTCCATCAAAAATCACATCTGAACTAGACATTGTGTCAATATACAGGGTGACACTTTCTCTTAAAGACTTTAGAGATCCTTTATAAAAAGCTACTAACTTTCTCAAGCTTAGCAGCCTGAGATTCTTATCTTACATTCATTCAGAGCAAATGTCATATATTATCTGTTCAGTAGCATCTTTTGAAACAGCCTGTTTTTCTTCATCAGCTCTAAAGGAAGGTTAAATTTCAAAGCAAGAGTCTGAACTTAGATTATATTAACTATGTCATTTGATGAGGTGTGTATCCTGTGAGCAGGACTGAAATGTGATCAAGATTCTTGTATGGCCATGAGAGTGCTTATATTATAGATCATATAAATTTATTAAAAGGTATCTTCACACAGAAATTCCACACAAGTCAAACTCTCTGAGCTATAATCAACCACTCATCTCCATAGCCTATCCTCCATGACACTGCAGTAATTTCATACCAAATCCAAGTACAACACTGTTGGACATTAATGTTTCTGAATAACGGGATGGGACTGCTGGGAGACGTTCCTTGAGCCTTTTATTGCAACATCTGCCTCAATATAGGGTGAGACAATTGAAAGATGGTAACAGCTCACATCTTGTCAACAGCAGCCAGAATTCTCTGTGTTAGGTCTTTTAAAAGTTTTCTAACCAACAGCAAGTTGTTAAGAGAGCTTACAGACATCTGCATAAACTAATCATTAAAACTACACATATACTTTAACAATAAGTACTTGTTTCATATTTCTTATTACTAAAAAACTTTTTATGCTCTTCTATGAACAAAGCACAAAGATTCATCATTAAACATTTTTATTATCTTACTTAACACATTTTTCTACATACAGAAGCCTATCTTTACAAACACAAAAACACAGTCTTATTGTTCACTGTTCGCATTCTTATATCTCTGTACCTTTAGACCTACATCCACACTACTATAAAATCTTTCTACTTTTTTTTATTTCCCACACAACACTGTCATTCATATTTAGATGTCACAGCAGACAGACCTCACATTAGAGATAGAAAAGAGCCACACACTCTTGTTCATCAGTGTGAAGAGGTCCTGGTTTAGTCTTGCTCACAGCTTGGCCATCCTCAATCTATCAAACTGCATCCAACTACAGCAAACTCCCAATTTAGGCTTTCCTTGCAGACTCTCACTGAGCTCACAACCACAACTCACTCTCTCTCATCCTTCCTCTAGATAATTCTTTCTGGATTATCCTTTCAGTTCCAGCCAACCACTCCACCCACTTTTTACACACTCATGCTTATTGACCTATTAAGGGCAAGGTTGTTTTGGGTCATTAACACAGCTGTGACTTATCAGAGGCAAAGTTGCCTGTAATCCGTTCTCCTACATTTAGATACAGTGATATTTGGAATAAGGTCTGTAAGGGGAAAACAATGCATTTTATTAGATTATTTGGGATCTAATAAAATGGAAAATATTTACAGACTTTCAGGTATGCTAGATATTTTATTCTAAGTTTTAACATTATTTCATGGTCTGAAAACAATCAGGCTTTAATCAAACCAATTTCCAAAGCTAATTATGCCTCAAAAAGACTGGGCAGTGTAAAGGCTACCATTCATTTAATCTACTGAGCCATTAGCTAAAGTGTCATAGGTAATTTAATTGCTGTGAGAAAGAAGCAGCATGTGGCAGGAGAAAAAAAAAAAAACACTAAAACAAAACAAATTCAGAAAACCCTTATTTATCAATCCAACAATTATTCAGATTGAACTGTCAAGGAGTGACAGAAAATGGCCACTCAGAAAGGTAAACATAGATGAAAGTTATTCTAATTGTCTAAACAAATGCAGGAAACCATTCAATGCTTTTAATGACTTAAAGTTTTACCTTTTAAAATTAGACAGTAGGTGGTGAGAAAGGAAAATGACAGAAGTAGTGGATATCCTATGGGAAAGTCTATTGAATGCAGGAACTGCAGTGTGGGGGTTGACTTTTTGCTTATTAAGGTCATGTACCTCAATGCTTTTAATGAAATTCCTCCTTTGCCTCTGCATGTATGTGCAAAGACGGATGAATGGTGCTTTTCAGTGGAATAAAATAAACTTTAAGATCAGGGAAATTACTACCTAAAAAACCCATATTTCTTATAACTTCATCTGCCTTTTTTACTTTTTTTTTCTCTCTTTTATATCTAATACACATGGTGTAGTGTTCTTCCATGTCTGAGGACATTATTTTATTAAAATTAACTTTGAGGTTTTTGAACTGCATAAATGGATCTTCATGTTTCTCATGAACAGGTTTCCTACTGTCTGTAGATTTGGAAGGGAAAACCCTAAACTAGTAATGAAAAAATCTACTTCTAGAGCAGTATTTCTCAGCTCTTGCATCAAAAACACAACACCAGTGGATCAGTGGATCAAAAAATTTGGTTTCAAAAATACTTAGCTAGCTAATACAAAATCAAGCAAAGAAACCCCCAACCTTTACATTTGCATTACATTTTATTCTTCTTCAACTAGTCCTTGCCAGCTCCTGAAATATATGACAAAAATAACTAAGCTTACTCAAGATATACTCTTGCTTTCATAGTACATGCAATTTGATTCTTGTTTTCTTCAACTAATAGATCATCACTTTGAGAATCATTCAGCAAGAAAACCATCAGTGACTCTACTCAGTTGATTTGTGACAGTCTTTTACATAAAATAACTTTGTACAACAACTGTGTAATTCTGTAAAAAAATTACTCGATTTTAGCAGGTAAGCACAGAAATTGCTTGAACAACTTTTAATAAAGAAGCTAGTTCAAGTTTGGCCATGGAGGTTTAGATGGTAAACAATATTAATAATTCTCTTATCCCTCTTCTATATTCTTTGAGAAAACTGCTGTCTGGGAAAAAAAATGTCAGGTTTCAAAATGTAAGTTTATTTTAAGATTTTTTGAATCATCTATCATAGGTTGAGATCAATATGACTTCTTTGTAACTTTCCTTGCTTAGAAAGCTCCAGGGCTTGTTGGAAGCAAACCTCTAGGAAAGAGAAGGTAAGAGATCCCTTCCTCCATCAACCACCAGTAAAACTGTATTTTTCTTTTAAATTCCTAAATGGAGTATTTAAAATTGATCTGGTCCTTTTTAAAAGCATATAAAGTATGAATAAGGTTTACTTTTAGCAAGTAACACTTCTCATTTCTCTTGCTTGCCTTCCCTTCCTTTCCTTTTCCCTCAGATTCTTTGTTATAGTCCAAAGAGAATAAAAAAAAAGTACTGAAATTCTTCTTCTTCTGTAGTTCTCCAAGGATAAAAAGTTCTACTTGATCTTGAACCATAGGCTGCAGCTGTGGCTTCTGTTGTTCTAGAATCCAAGGTTCAGAGTTGCTCTCTGTCTTTCCTGGAGATTCTTTGTCCTTCTAAAATTTATTTTGAATTATGGATAAGCTTAAGAAAAAGCAAGACAAAACAATGTTTCTTTTATGCATGATACTTAAGTATGCAGAAAAACAGTCTTCTTCGGGAAAAAAAAAAGTGCTGTTTTTCTGATTGACTTCTACAGTAATGATATACACTCACAAGCTAAAAATAAGGGAAGAAACCTGCAAAACAAACTAGCTGAGTTTTATCAGTACAACTTTATGCTTACATATGTGAACAATGCTTTCATGGTTACAGAAACTTGATGGTTTTATTGATATTGCTAGTATTTTTCTTTTTATTACAGAGGTGATTTTCTCTAATTGATAGCGATTTCTAACACATTCTAATTTATTCATTTTCTCAGGAACATTCTTGTAGAGTTTCTATTTTGAAATTCATATATGGAAGGATTAAATTTAATAAGTAATTTCAATAAGTATATGTTAGTTTAAAGAAATGCAAAGTAGATTCAAAAAAGTGTTATTTTTACATAGTCATTTTCTTCTTTGGGCAAGATAAAATTTTGAGCAATGTTAATGTTTAAAGTAGTCTCCTCTCTATTAAAAGACAAGAATGAAGAATCAGATTAAGATCTTGGATAGGAGTAGGTATTTAAGATATTGACTAGTTGAATTTTTAAAATACAGTCTTAGCTTTCAACTTTTCCTTCTGTTTTTCCTATTGATTATTTGTGCAGCAATACCCTCCAAAAGACCCTAGAGGGAAATCTTTCCTAGCTTGGAAAGCAACAGTGAGTCCAAGATCTTGTGACTGCAAAAAAATGGCCTAGTTGATATGGATTAGGCCAGCAGAACCTATTTTCATATTCAATTCAGATTTTTAAATTTCTCCAAGCCAGGGAAAAAACAAAAAACAAAAACAAAATACACAGCACTATACACCTAAAATTTCTCCTACCTTAGCAGAGAAATATTCAATTTCCCTTCAAAGCAGACACTTTCATCACAGTGATTTATCAATTACACAATGTATGACCATCAGTAGAAGTCAAGCTTGAAAATGCGTGTTCACCAACACACAGAAGTCACTTTGTTTTATGATTAGTGTGTTACATAAAAGATTTTTAAGCTATTACAATTGAGGAGAATTTTAATGCTAAAAGCAAAGCACTAACTATGTTCCTTGTTTCCTGAAAACTCCCTATTTCTTTAAAAATTAAAAAAAAATAAAATAAAAATCACTTACTAAAGAGTTTTAGAGTTACCAGACAGAAATTTTTATGTACAATAGTTAAAACAAGTTTAAATGTGGGGGTTGTTTGTTTTAGGGAACAAAAATTGTTTCTCTTTGAGGGTTGTTGCATTTTTCCCCCCTATTATTTTCATGATAGCCTAATTTGTGGTACAACTAGTAAGAAGACTGGATTCGTCACTGCCATGATTTTTGTTGTATAATGAAAGGCAAAAAATCAGTATACACAAATGACAACACAGCCTTCCCCTTTCACAATTACTAGCTCTTGGAGAAATAAATAGTGCAAATTTGTCTTTCCTCAGCTTCATTGCTGTGAATGACTTCACTACTTCCCTTAGAGAAAGTATTTTTCCCAACTGCTGATTTAAAGCATTAATTGATTTTTTGATTCTGAATACTGTGTTATTGATAATTTGTGGAGTCTGATGGGTGAAATGGAGATTAAAAAATAAAGTTGGTTGGACAGGTAACAAGCTCATTAATGTCCTATAAGAACATCCAATTCCAGAAAAATTGAGGTATGCTGCTCAATCAGGGTTTCTTTTTATTTTGCATTTGATCTAAAGAAAAGCGAACAAAATAAAAAGAATTGATGACTAAAAAATGCCTGGGCTCAGATCTCACAAATTAAACAGTCCTGGTTAAATATTAAAAAATAAAAAAAAATTAAACCATCTTTTCAAATTGCTAGGTTGCCATGCTTTTGTAAAACATTTTCCTAAACAATACATTAGAAATTTCTTAAAATGACTGGGGGAAAAGTAATAATAGCAAATCAAGTAATAATATATTTTTTTTTAACAAAATATATTTGTTCTTCCCATCTATCTACCAGAGACAAGCATTTGAAAATCTTAATGTTGCCACTATTATTCCACTGCTGGCAGCTTCATTTCTTGTGTTGTATATGTAACACATATTCCAGACCAGTGATTTCTCCTCCCACTCTTTCCTTCTAAAATCTGTTCTGCATACCAGGAAACAGATGAATAAAACATAAGATTTTTTTTTTATTATTACAAAACGAGGACTTATTTCTTTAACATATTAGAAACCACATATATTTTAACTGAGTTGAATTTAAGGAAAATCCAAAATATAACAATTCAGTGACTTGGAAAATATTGCCTTTGTTTTAAAAAAACAAGAATCTGATGTGCTTAATGTGGCATGACTTTTTTTTCTTAAGGGTTCAAGTATCTTTTCGGATTAACATCTTATCTCTGTAATGTGTTTTTTGAGTATCCCAGTTCTTATCACAATGAATTAGATGGGCAGCATCTTGGCTAGTAAGTGATTTTTTAAAATTCTATACTCTTCTATGCCTCTGGAGCTATACAATACTGCCTGAGAAAAAATGAAACTCTCCAAAAATTTGATGAAAAACAAATGCAACAAAAATAATTTCTAGGCAGTTTCCTCTGATTTAGTTCTTTTATTTCGACAAGAGTTTTCTTCACCATCTTTCAAGGAAATGAATGGGTGTCACTTTCTGCTCCTATCTCTTATAATAAACAAATTCCTTCCAAACTGCCTGAGAATTTAAATATAGCCAATATTACCTAAGAGTGCTATTAGCACATTTTTGTAGGCTATCTTGAGATAGGTCTTAGTTTCTTATGAATTAGACATTGTCCTCACAACATTGCCTGAAGTATTGCAATCTCTCTTCCTACAAGGCAAAATAAAGAAAAAAAGAAAAAAAAGAAAAAGAGGTATATAATTACTTAACTCCAAAGTATAATCACTTATTTTTTCATAGGGCTGTTTTTCTTGTGATTTTAACTTTTTCTAATATAGTATTTATAAAAAATGCATTGCCAGTTTACACGCAGATAAGTAAAATTGTTCAAGTAAAGCATAGATAAAAAAACAAAAAAACCCCAACAAAACAAACAAACAAAACCCAAACAAATAAACAACCCCAAAAAAACTTGTAAACTTTGGTAAAATAAACTGGTGTCCTGTTTCTGGCCAGGACAGGATTAATTTTTGCAACAGCCGGGAGGGGGCATGGCTAAGAAACAGATTGTTCTGTGCTACCCCATGTCATTGCCTGGCAAGAAGAAGGGAATCTCTACTTGGGAGAAGGGGTTCCTTCTGGTGAAGTAAACCTAGACAGGGCAGTCTTGTATTGTCTGTCCTCAGAGGGTTTCCTGTGTGAATCTCAGCCTGTGATCTTTGCCTTCTGTCTCTCCAGTTCTCCTCTCCCTCCTGCAGCAAGGAGGAGGGAGAGAGGAAAGTGGGGAACAGCCAAGCAATGCATGGTTTGGAGACATAGTGGGAGCACTAAACTGGGGAGTATCAAGGCCTGGTACTGGGAAGCCACGACACCTGGATACATTTATACAGACAGTATGGAAGGGAGAGAAAGACACAAGTACAAAATTATGTTGGGCTTAAGTATTTGAGAAATTATTGTCTGATGATTGGAACAAAACAAAGTTCCAAAAGTCATATTTCTATAGCCATATAGAAAATTAATTAACATTTACTTTTTGATAATTACTGATTTTGCTCTCAGTGAATCTCTGAACAGACTTCCAGAGCAAGATTCATCTCACATAAGCTAAGGTGCCTGCAGGGAAAATGGCAGTGTCTGAGTTTATCACATGAAAAATCTTTTGTAATCAATATGGGAAAAAACCCAAATCAAAACAACTTTTGTTTTACATTTAGCTCATCTGACCTGTAGGAGATACTTGCTTTAGAATGTGATCAACCATAGCCTATTGAAGACTTTTTCCCCCACAATAAAGGAAAATTAAGATGATGAGCTTGCATTAGTTGTATGTAGTACAAATACCTACTTTTGACCATATAAATCATATCATGTTGCAACCACTGTAACATGGATTTGCTCACAGTTTTGTCAGCACCTCTAATATGCTAAAAAAGATTTTAAAGAATCTGTCTATTCTTAATTGTATCATTTTCCTTTTGAATTGATTATACTTACAAGAATGTTAGTAGATATATTTGGTAGAAGAAAAGTGCAAAAAACCTCCCTTGCTTAGGACAAAGGCATCCTATGAATTTTGTGAGGGTGGGAAAAGTGATCCCACGTGGTAGTGCATAATTATCTGTCATGTAGAGTTCATATTTTTCTGCCAAGCATCTGTTGATAGCTGCAGGGAAGTGACGAGGCCAAATAAAGAGAACACTTGAGCATGAGCCAGGTCACTCCATTTAATATCTCACTATTGTCACTTTTACTACCTGCTGCGTATTTAACTTCTCTGGCCCTAATTTCTTTCCTTATTTTTGTTTTGTTTTGTTTTCAGTTTGTTTAATTTTTTTCACAGTTCACATTGATACATTGTATCACACACAATTAGATACTTTTCAATGAAATATCTAGTTCATGGCATTGCCCTCTAAGATGAGTCTCCTAGCAGCTGCAACATTAGAAACATAAGCCCCAGGTGCAGAAAAGACCACGAGCCAGTGGTCTAATAAAATGAACTCTAGATCTATTAAAGGGAAGATTAGTTAATGACAAGTCCCTAGCATAAATGAGGTCACTTCACAGCCTTTCACAGTATAAAGTAGAAATAAATTTCATTTTAGAAATAATAAAATATAAAGGAACCTTTTTTTGTCATTAGAATGGACTCTTAGAGATTGACATTACATTTCCTTTTAAGGTGAACTCTCACAGCATCTGTGGCTAAAAATGAAGTGCTGGAATATTTGTAATAATTTATAATGTTTTAAAATTGATACTACTTACATACAACTCATTGTTAAGAGCATATGTAAAACAGAGATATTCCTGAACTGGAGCAGTTCAGGACAGGGAGCTTAGTTCAATTTCTCCTTTCTCTTTTGTATTCATGACTAAATATTGCAGAGCTGTTCTTGCTGGTTCTCATTCTGCTGAATCAGCTCTTACAGAAGAATCATTGTTCTAGGAGACTGACACAGGTTACAGACTGCTTAAGAAATGTGAAGTAGGTGCACTGGTGCATAGAAATGAGCAGAAGAACTTGAAAGCTTTTTTTTTTATTATTATTTTGTCCAATCAACTCTGCCTGTCTCTGTAGTGCCTATATCCAGATTAACCCCAAGCTTCAAAGAGTTTTTACAAAGCTTCAAAGTAGGCAATTTATGCATCATTATTACCCTATTTTGAAAGTAAACCTCTTACCTCAGGGTGCAAACATTCTTAAAGAGGGCTTGGAATCCAAAATAAAATTCCAAGAAATTTAATTAAGTGGTGAAAAACCTAATACCTCTATCCTAGTAATTTTTTTTTTTTTTTTAATGGCTTTGACACAATGTTCTTTGCATTTCTTTTCAGGATCATTTTGTCATATCACATAAAGTACAGTGAGGTGCATATTCCACACAGGCCTGCAGATCTGTTCAAGAGATCACTATACTGTTCATTTTCATGGAGAAAAAATGAGAGCAATTAAGACAAAAGAAGCTGACATGATATAGTTGACCCCTGCAGGACAAGTATTCTGCTGTGTAGATTAAGTGGGTCACTGCATGATATCTCTATGAGATTAAAAATTACTGCAGAGAAGACAGACCTATGGGTTGTCAAATGCTTCCCTCCTTATGGTTAGGTATCAGTGAAAATCAGCATTCATCCTGCATTCCCAGGACCCCTTCTTATATGTCCATGTTTCTTCTGATAAAGAAGCAAGTTATATGAATATCTGTGTTCCATCTGCATTTCAACAGAGACATGATTAACGAGTGATCTCAAACATTTTTATCCTTATGGTGCTATTCAGTGGAATTCAGCATTCAGGTGGCAAAGTGCATTTTTCCGTAATGATTAACGTCTGTGTGGTTCCAAATACACCAGTATTTCCAAATCACAATTAGCCTGTTGCAGATGGACTCTTAGTCAAATAACTTGGCATCTGTACCAGTACAACATAACTGTCTGAATGAGGATTTGTACCAACTGAGATTTTTCATCAAGTGACCAGACTGGTACAATACTGATATAACCCTTTATTATCCACTCCTGATATAGACTGTGAGTATTTAGAAGTATCTTAATGTTCTGACCAGAGAGAGCTACAATTTTCTGAACACGTGGTTTTTCATTTAAATGTGATACTCCAGTATTCTGAGCACATATTTGAAATTTAAATGTAAATATTTAAAAATTGACCATGCCTACATTTTGAGAAAATACTAGTATTTCAATTGACTGGAAATTGAAAGGAAATTGAGTTGCAGCAAATCAGCTTAAGACCCTTTAAATGGTAAATGAGAATACCCATGGAGGAGTTTGATGCAGTTAAATTAGTCAATTTTAAATCTATTTCTCAAAAAAAAATCAGATTAATTTGACTGATAGTCCTCCATGAATCAAATACATTTTTGCATGAAAGGTACAATTATAAAATGATGTAAGAGTCTACATTGGAAATGACCTTCAGATACTTTCCACAGAAAGCAGAGCCTTAGTCTAGGCTAAGGCCTTGTCAAACTGTCTTCAGTGTTACTAATAAGGAAAAGCTCTGAGCACCCTGTCTGATGTTAAACTGTCCTCATTTTTTTTTCCTTACATCTAAATGGAATTCCCCCTGAATTGACTCATGCCTATTATCTCTTGTCTGCTTGCTTCGTAGCTTTTTGAAAAGAATATACCTCCTCCTCTGTAACTACCATTCAGGTAATGGAAAACCTTGATTAGATCCCTCCTGAACCTTTCCTTACCACACTTCTTCCTTCACAGGTCCTTTAATTTTTCTTCATACATCAAATTCTCCCTTGCTCCCATCATCTTGTGTATCCTTCTCTGATCCTTCTCTGTTTGGTCTGTATTTTACTTGGGGGGTACCAAAACTGGGCACTATTCCAGCTGGTTCTGGGGTCCGCAGTTTCGGACCCAGGAGGCTCGGGGCCACCCCAAAAGGTATCTGGTTAGTGACAGCTTCCTTGGGGGGTCTACCCTCCCTCAGCTGGCAGAGAGCGTCTCAGCAGGGAGGGAGAGCAGTGATTCTTCAGCTCTTGTGATTTCAGCTCAGTGAGTTATCAGCTCCTGCCCTGCGAGGTTGCTTCTCTTTTAGCTGGCCCAGGAAAGAGAGAGAGGGTCCCGTATGGTGATTCCACATGAAGTAGCTTTATTGCAAGGTACCAGCAAAGGGATCCAGGGATGGGGTATCCTGGGGACTAGGGAGACTCAGGGGTTTTTATGGGAAACCAGGGTGGGAGGGAAAGGGTACAAAGCCAATCATTTACAACAGATCTACATAAAATCTCCTGGAGGCTTGTGGGTTGTTTTAGTGATGCCTAACAGAAAGCTTGCTTTCTTATCTTAGGGGTCTACAGGGAGATTGTGCAATTCTTCTTATCTCCTCAGCAGGCCTCCCTCCAGGGCCAAGCCACTGGGGCGCCACCCACCCCCACAGGGCACAATATGCCTCATGTGGCCTAACAAGTGCTGTGTGGAGTGAAACAACCACATCACTTGTGATGCAGTTGCTGGTGCAATCACTGAAATTGTTTGTCACTGCCACAAAGGCACGCTACTGTGTCACATTCAGCTCACTGTCCATCAGCAGCCCCAGATCTTTTCTATCAGAGCCGTTCCCAACCAGTCGGTCCCCAGTCAGTACTACTGACAGAATTATTCCATCTTGGCTGCCAGATTTCACATTGTACTTTGTTAAACCTTCTGCGATTCCTTTTAGCCTGATTTTCCCAGCTGTTGAGGACTCTGCATTTTACCTCTTCCATCCAGAGTTAACCATCTCCTGTCCCAATGTGGTGTCAGTTGAAAAGCTGATGCTAGTGTAGTCAGTGCCATCACCCAGGTTGTTTTTAAAGACCCTTAGTAATCCTGTTCATGACCAACTGACAGCTTGACTCTGAGATATTGATGACTTTCTGACTTCAGTACTTGAGACACTTTTCCATGCATCCTCAGACTCTAATCAGCTTCAACAAGTATGTGAGAGATCACGTCAGACATCCTGCAGAGGTCAAGATAAATGGATATCCACTCCATTCACCAAGGAAGCCATTTCATCATAGATCGCAGTAAGACTGGCTCCACACAATTTAATCTTTGTAAACCTGCGTTGACTCTTCCTAAACTTTTTATCATTCATTTGTATGGACAAATTTTCCACATGGATTAGTTCTATTATATTCCCAGGAGTGGCCTGGTCAGTATTTTTTTTTTTTTTTAATTGTTGATGGACATATTTGACTATTTTTTTATCTGTGTTCTTCTTCAATTTCCATGAACTTCTAAAAATGGCAGAGGACGTTTGAGCTAGTATCTTCTGATGTCTCCAGATTCATTCCATCAGGTCCTAAAAAACTCTTCCTGTACAATTGCTACAGATGGTCCTTAGCTCAATCCTCCCTTGCCGTCAGTGACTCACCATTTGCTTTTCCATTTCATCTTGGAATGGAGACTTGAGAGCTGACATCAACCTTAAAGATCGAGGTGAAAACATGACTGAGTACTTCTTTTCTATGTCATTTCTAACTAAGTTGCCAGCTCCGTTTGGCAGCAGTCGGTGTCTTCCTTGTGCTTCCACTCAGTACTAACCAAGCTATAGAAGTCTCTCATTCTAGTTTGAGCTCCGGCTGAACTTTTCCCTTCCTAACTTCATATCTGCAAGCTCAAATAATACATTTTGTATTTCTCTTTAGGCATGTGCCTACTTTCCTATCTATCATGTCTCTTTTTTTGTATTTGAGCTCTTTGCCTGCTGTTTAACAAGAAGTCTGTTTTATTTCTTTCTAGGCCTGCTCCTTTTTCATTATCTTTTGTTCCCCCCACTCCAGATTAGGGGTATGGACAGATTTGAGCAGGCTGTCTCTGAAAATTTCTCAGCACCTTTGCTCACCATGGCAGATTTCCACAGGAGTCATAAAAGTTCCCTAAGCAAAAACTCTCCTAGCAGCTAAAATCTGTACTTCTGAAATCTAAGTTGTTTATTTTGCTACCATAATTTTGAGTGAAAACTCTGAAGTGAGAAGGAAGATTATATATTGGTATTCATGTGTGTTTGTGTCTATTTGAGAGATTTAAAGTGTTTTTTTTTTTTTATTTGTGGTGTTAATTACATACACGCTATATATACTAGTTGTAAGTATTTACCCTTACTTCTGAAGTATCTCAAGAGTTTATAATAAAGGAAAACTCTCCCCTCATTCTAACTGATATGTTTCTTTGCTTCTTTGCTCAGTCTATATTATTTTGACTGGTTTTATGTTTAGAACACAACAGATCAAAGTATTTCCCTTTTAGAAACAATATCTAATTAAAGAAACAATAAAGAACATTTTCACAGTAAGAGCAACAAAGAAATAAAGTTTCCACATGGAAATTTCAAAATAGTCTTTTAACTATCATTAAAGCTTAAACAGTATAATGTAAATTGGAAAAAAATCATGGAGGAATTCAGCTTGGGACAAGCAACTGTGAATGACATCCATTTCATCTCACTTAACTCATTTACAAGTTCGATAGGTAGACCAAATCAGATATTTATACTCTCCAAATAATCAATGGAAAGAAAGGAGTGAGCTATCCAGAAAGTGAATAATTCATTTTTAAACGTGTTTCTATTAGAACCATGATAAAAATATCTCTGGAGATGTTGCTCTGTTTAATGTCTGTGGAGGAAATTTAGATTAATAGCAGATATGTTGTCCAATTTGAAGATGTTTAAAATGAAGTGAAATTAATTTCATTACCTCTTTGAGCTCTCCATGCATAAATATGTTGCATGAGCCTTATAAACTGTTTACTAATACACATGAACAGTATCAATTGGCACACTGAAAGAATCCATGCAAACAGCAATATGAAATTGATTCCTAGCAGAATTTTTCAGTTTTTTTCCAGGGAGAAACTGACCATTTTTTTAGTTGAATTAGATTTAACGGCTAAATATTTTAAATTTTGATTGTTTGAATTAGTAATTAAGATATTCTGAGCATGCACACTACCCCAACTATTTCCAAATTAATTCCAGATTAGTAATCCTTTTTTAATATATCTAAATGATGTTATTCAGACCACTTTATCTTATTTTTGCTCTTGATTGCTGTAATCACTCACTTGACCTTGAAATTTTCACTATGAACAGTAGGAAAAAAATGCAAATATTGCAACCATCACCTCTAATCCCTGGCCTGCGTATGTTATCTATCTTCTCATTCACTACACCAGTTCTCATCCATTCTTTTTGTACAAATACTTGATCTTACAGTCCAGCCTCTTTAGAATTTGATCTGTTTTGCTGCTATCTTATTAAATAGCCTTCCTTATCATTCACTAATTATGTTGTCATACTCCTATGTCCCAATTTTCCAAGTTGCTGCTCCTAAGCTAATTTCCCAATTGCCTAGTGACAATTTCAGAAAAAAAAATAAATAATTCCATTGAAGAAAATTTAATGAAGGGGTTAATTGCTCTGGTAAAAGGAACAGATAATTTGTTTACTTCTAAAACCACTAGATGTTAGAGCTCTATCTCCTCTGTAAAACTATCTATTTGTATTATTGTGTATGTAATTAAAATATGCAAATAAAGTCCCAAGTAGATCACTCGCTTACTCATCAGTGTCCAACCAAGCAGCAGACAGAAAAAGTAGATATCTACAAAAATAAGTTTGAACTCTTTAATCTGAAGCAATAAATATATGTTACCAAAATCAAAAGGAATTTTGACTAACACACTCCTTCCTAGCTAGGCTTATGTGTGTTTTCAGAAAATATGTGATTTGGAACCACTTAGAAAAAGAAATGAAAACAAACAAACAAAAAAATTCTTAAAGTTTCACCAAGGAAAGGAGCAACATACCTAGCAATAAGAGAATATATATTAACAAAACAAGTATCTACTCTTCTGTTCCCTGTTAAATATTGAAGGCAGAATACAAGTATTCTGCTGTATATTTGGATCTGGACAGTTGACACAATGACTGGAAATAATCTTTAAAAGATTTTTTTTTTCAAACAAATGGTAGGAAACAGATTTTTAAAAATATCCTTGAACCTCAAAAATATAGAAATGGTGTGAATCTATCAATAAAGTGAAAAAAATTGCTAATGCTCAGATTTCACAGTTTTTCTTCTAAGAATCAGCTCAAGAAATATAACTAAAAAATCAGATTACTATTAATTTATATTGACTATTTCAGAAAGCCACACTTCCTAATCCAAAATACAGATCTGACTTTCAATTTCTCTTTAAAAAAAGTCAATAGAGACAGATTCTATAAAAATCTATTTTTAGACATTCGTGACACCTTCTCATTACCTATGAGTGAATTGTTTTAGATAGCAGAAATTTACAGTTGGATTTAATTAATTTCATTTCATGCCTCACATTTTTTAACAGAAACAGTTGTTATGCATGAAATACATTCATATTGTTCAAGGTAACTCAGGTAATTAGTTAAGGCAAATAAAATGCAGTAACAATGGGAAAATATCTTTATTTCTCTTGCAAATCAAGCAAGAGAGAGGTTTTTCATGTAACATTTGCTGGATTACTGAAATCTATTCTATAGATTCCATACAGGTCTGCTACCATGACAAAAGACAATCGATTTCTAAGGGTGTTAACATTTGTTAACTTTATTTACACCAGTTCATATAAGTAGCCTTTAGTGCTTCCTACTTGAGCAACCCATGGATATGATACCTTCAGATACAACCTTGGGAAATCAGGAAACATGGTGCGAAATTTCATGTTTCATTGTGGTATAAGGTGCTTCTGTTCTGTCTATATTTCGACAGATATAAAAAAAATCTGTACTTTTTTACTATCTTACCTTTTCTACAAAATTTTGGCTGGAATCTTAACTGTCACAAACGTGTTCTCCAAATTAATTTGAGGGTAGTTGGTTCAGCTGACATTTTAATCATTGGTGTATCCATTGATTTCTATTTACCATGTTAAATGTGAATTGTTTTGTTGAGCACTTTAATTTCATTTTTCATGTGGCTCTAGTACTAGATGCCATGTCATACAAGGCACTGACAGATAACGGGCCATATACCAAGGCCCCTATAGCCAGAGTTAAACAAACTAGTTTGTTATTCTTAAGCTGTTGCATTTCTAAGTATGAAATTCAGAAGGCATTTTGCAGTCAATATTCGTGCTCTATACAATTCTATTTTTCCACCCAACAATAATTTGAAATAAAAAGGGATGCCAAAGTATTGTTCAGACAACAAACCATCATGGTTTCTGCTTTAGCAAAAGTGGGGGGTTTTTTATTATTATTATTTCTATTTCAGTTTTGCCTGTCTTGGTTGGTTTCCAAGGCAATATTACTCTATTTTCAAAGTCTGTTCGCATAAATGTTCAGACAACAATAGTTTTGACACATGGGTGATGTTGAAAAATATTTGAATTCACATGTCAGCATCATTGCTCTCATAATTCTCATTACCCTGTGCCGTACAACCGCATAGCTGTGTTAAAATTAGTACACATCACAGATTACAGCAAAAGTTACTGTTTTTGCATGCTACTTATTTTATCAGGATTATCATAATGTGCTCATTTTTAACAGCAGATAGCATCCATTTCATTCCCTCTGCTGGTTTTTAATTCTACCATTAGGGCAATATCTGAGGTCATTCTCGTACATAACTGTGAAGAGCAAAGCCAAGCAAGAGCACATGCTTTCAAGCACTATGACTGGGAGTGTCACAATGTGCAAGGACTCCTAAGTCATTTATTTTTTGAGCCCTGGTTACACATTTTTCCTTCTCATGTGTTTAAATAGCTATTTATTTTCATTTAGCCATCAATTTCATATGAATTTGAAATAAAAATACTGCATAGTTTATAATAGAGAACTTGATCTGTTGTCTTCATCATCTTTTTTTTTAATCCCCCCTCAGTATCAGCAGTTTGCCAATCAATTAATTTTCATTTAAGCATGGTGGCTGCTCATTCAAAGATCTTTCTAAGCTGAACATTATCACACAAAGTGAATCAATATTGCCTTGCTTGTACAGAGGTGATTAGTGAATTATTTATTAAAAGTCACCAATAAACTCTGCATTCAGTTTTTGTTTACCAGAATAAACACCTAATGTACAATAACATGCTGTTTTACAAGGAGAGATACAATTTCAGAGATTTTGTAGTAATATCACTGCAGTTTTTGTACTTTAGTACCAAGAAGAGAATTATATTTTATTTAGATTGTAAAATAGCTCAAATGCCTACATCCAAGGGAACATCCAATGAAAAATAATTATATATATATATGAGATTTTGTTTTTTAAAAAATAAGCCTAAGTGTTACTTATTAAAAACAAAACAAAAGAAAACAAAAACAAAACTAAAACTTCTCTAAATGAAGCTCTGATTATAAAAAAATCTGCCATAACATCTGTAGATAAATTCATCACAAGGATAAAAAATGTTTTATCCAAACTATCTATTTCAAGTGAATCTCTCTGTGAGATATAAAAGCATAGTTTATCCACGGAAGTCATGAACAGCCTCTGTAGGCTACACCAACTGCTCATGAATATTTTACCATATTTTTAATTTAAAGTTGTATTGCTAGTGTTCCATTTGCATTAGATTAATGAAGATGGTCATTTCCAAATGGTAACAAAGTGAAAGAGGGAGAGAAATAGGAGGATGTCAAGTAACCCGTTTTAAGGATACCCTAAGGAGCTGATATCTTATGGAATAAATAGCATTGAATTACTTTCTGCTACTATCTAATCTTAGAACCGTTTCAGTGTTTGGTCTTGTCTCTTCCTAAAAGATGGTCTCTATATACCTGCCTCTGGTATTCAGAATCTAGACCTGTGTTCTTAACATCCATTGATATTACCTTTCCTTCATTCAGTTTTTACGCCAGTTCCAGCCAGCAGTTGCCTGCTTTTAATTGATTTCTTTAGACTTAGTATTGGATTCTCTCTGAGTAGTCATTCTGAAATAGCTCTTTAGGGTTTAATGAATGAGCCAGTAAGCAATATAGACCATCATCAGCAAATACACTCTGTAAAGAAATACCTTGTATAATACAGTACTTATGAAATGTAATAGACTCCCTGTTACCCTGCAGCCTTCATGTATCTGAACAGCATGAGGGACAACCTTCAAAGTCTGTGCCAGACAGCTCTGCATCTCAAACCCTTGTAGTGATAGTTCACTTTATAGCTTGTGTAGCTCAACAGCAAAAAACTCAGTCACATTTTGGATAGAGCTGTGAGTCTGCTGGGAGAACTAGGACACTTGCTAAGTTTCCCACATCCCCAGTTTCTGACAGTGTGATTAAATAAATATTCTGGATAAAGAATGCTTTGGAGTCATCCAGCTATCTGAAATCACATCATACCAGATAAGGGTAAAACTAAAAGGTAAATTGAAGCTCTTATTGAATATGTCCAAAATGGTAATACATCTAAAAACAGTTGTATAAGAAATAGGCAAAGAAATAAAAACTTTGTTGTTCTGTTTACATGGTGACTATCAGAAAAGTCTGTCATTCTCTCATGTTTCGGCTTTCCTATCCTAACAAGAAAAGTTTTCAGGCTTTGGTTAAACCTTCTTTCAGTGCTTGGAAGAATATTAGCCTTTACAGACACCTTCTCTTCTGAGATATATGAGAAACTATCAAGGATATCTTCCAAACAGCTGCTGGTGAACAGTATCCAGATGAACAGAAAAATAGCCCTTTTGAGTTTCTTTTTTTAATAAGATGAAGAACTGTACAGAGACACACCAGCATTTAGGAGGACCATAGGGATGGACAAAAGGACTGAAAGGCCTTTACTGAAGTAAAGAATGATAGCATTTCTGGTACATTTCATGAGTTGTTTTAACATTAAATTAACTTTTTGAAAGATGTACTGTTCTCTTAACTTTTTTTTAGCAATAAATAGATATAAGAGTAATAATTGATCCCAAACAAATTCCTTCTTTTGGAGGATATTAAAGTTCACAAATTGGAAAGAAAGGAAGAAGTCAGAGTCCTGAGCAAGTAAAAAAGAGCTCAGTTACACAATATGTGAGCACTCTGTGAGCTGTTGGAGTTTCTTATCTCTCACCGAACATACAGATTCATATGAGGACTGAACAAAAAGGCACAAAAGAAGAATAAGGAAGAAGACCATTTTATTCAAAATAAAGTAGAAATTCAATTTTCAACTTTTCCTCTATTTTTTTTTTTTTTGGTTTTATCTTCCACAGCAGAAGGAGGTATGCACAAACCCTATTAAACTATTCACATCTACATCTTTAAATTCAAAATTAATGAATCATAATTGTGCTGCAGTAATCCACTTTAGGACATGATTGACACTTAAAAGCTGTGTCCTGATTAGTTATTTTGGTGCTTTGGATTATATTATAGCTATTCACCAACCTTCAGCAGTGTTTCTTTGTAACATAATCACTAATAACTCCATGACAATCCTAAAGCTATGATGAAAAAAAAGTAAATGGATGCAGTAAGTAATAATTGCTTCATCGGTTTGTGTCCTTCCCATCTCACAATTTAGCTTCTAGATAAGTCTTTTCAACTTCTGTTTTATTTTTTCACTTTGCTTCTCCATCCCTATAACATTTAACTTCCCATGATACATGCCTGGTAAAAATTAAGTTCTACATGAATCAACAGAGTCTGACTATATAAAAGTTGACTTTTTGTTTCTCACATAGGCTAAATTAAAAACAAATAAACAAAACCCACAAAAACCAACCAACCAAACAAACAAAAAACCACAAAAGACCATAGCGTTTGAGGTTGGAAAGAACCTTTTCAGTTCATCTTGTCCAAAACCCCTACTCAAGCAAGGCCACCTAGAGCCAGTGGCCTCAGACTACATTCAGGCAGCTTTTGAAAATCTCCAAGGATGGAGATTGTATAACCCCTCTGAGAAATCTGTGCCAGTGCTCAGTGCTGAAACTCACACCAAGTCATGTGGAGCTCTGATACACTGCTCAAGGATGTTACAAGGACAAAGCATTTTCCACAAGCACGGCTGTTAACAGAAGGCTTACACATTTAACAGTACTACGGATATGAAAAACAATATAGAATCCATTTCCTATAGATGGTGTGGGATGTATTAAACTAGGCTTCTTCCCTTTGAGAAGGTCATAGGATTTGTGACCTGAATGTCAGATGGTCGTAAGAACACAAGAGATAAAACTTCTTTTTGTGATTGAAGAAGGGGTGATTTTTAATGCCAAATTATTATATTGGTTATAATTTCTATATATTCACAGGTAGCAATATAAACTTTATTTAGACTTATAGGGAATTTTTAATATGAAAAAACCAGTCCTGATTAGACTAGGGGTTAATCAGAAGAGTAACTGTAAGGGAAAATTATTTCAGGGAAAAAAATCATTTAATTATACAATGCAGACACCTCTGTTGCTGACCATTTAGGAAGATAAGGAAATTTGCCCTTTTGTTTCCCAGTAGGAAAGAGGGGGACAAGCTCTTTAAATATACAAAATGTCACACAAAAAAACTTTTTTTTTTTTT
>VWYO01027276.1:179749-190315 GCA_013400275.1 Rhadina sibilatrix
TTTTTTTTTTTGATAAAGTATGTGTGCATAGAGAGAGATGGAGGGCATTCAGAGCTAAATTAAGTTGCTTTGAACTCCAAGTCTCCAAATCTAACACCGACAGTACAACTCAGGATAATTATGTAGAGCAAAAAACAGTGTCTGGGAGTGAAATTTTAAGTTGAATGCCTATTTGGTTATGGTCTATGTACAATTTTTGTTTCCTAAATTTTTAACTCAGTGGGGTTAATTTACTCTTCCTCTAGTTTATATATGAGCTAATATTTCTGAAATCACTTTATAATCAATAAAGTGAAAAATCGTGGGGAAAAATTTAACCCATTCTACTGTAACAGTCTAAATCAGGTCAGAAGAATTTTTCACTAGAAATGTCTGTTTTTCTGGAGAATAGCAACCAGGGTAATTTTAGACGTCTACACTGCTGTCATGATTTAACCCCAGAGAGCAACTCATCCCTACAGCTCTGCTTGCCCACTCTCCCTGCAGTGGGATGGGGAAGACAGAGGGATAAAAGAGAGGAAAATCATGGGTTGAGATAAAGGCAGATCAATAGGTAAAGCAAAAATTGCATGTTCAAGCAAAGAAAACCAAGAACTTATTCACAGCTTCCTACAGGCAGGCAGGTGTTCAGCCATCTCTAGGAAAGCAGGGCTCTATCACACAATGGGTACTTGAGAAGACAAATGCCATCACTTCAAATGTACTCCTTTGCTTTCTCCTTCCTCCAGCTTTATCTGAACATGGCACCATATGGTATGCAATATCCATTTGGTCAGCTGGGGTCAGCTGCCCTGTGTCCCTTCCCAACTGCTTTTGCACACTCAAACTACTCTCTGCTCGGGTGAGGCATGAAGCAGAACACCCCTTGGCTCTGGGCAAGCCCTGCTCAGCTATAACAAAAATATCTCTATATTATCAACAAGCTTTCACTGGAAAACAAAAACAACCTCAGAGTAGCTACTATAAAAAAATTGACTCTATCTACCAAATCCATGACAACTGCTGATATAAAAATTTATGGGAGATGGATGCCACATCAAACAAAGCTTCTTTTCTGTTTCACTATTACATGTGTGTGGTGCCAGAAGTCAATGAAAAGAAGGATGTCCTAAGAGACCTGATCTCATTTACATAATTCAAAGAGCTGGTATATACCTCCTGCCTGCCTGTAGTGTTAAATCTTTCAAGATCACACTCCATCTAAACCATGGCTTTTTTGCAAAGCTTTGAAGACAACAGAGATACAAGAGAGATACTTCTGACAAATGCTGCTATAATATTTCTTATTTAGTATGGTTAGATCTCAGAACTGGTGATGTAAAATAACAGTGCAGGATCACTATTAGTCAAATCCTAAATTATTACGAGTTACAATATAGCGGAAAAGTAGACTGTAATCACAGTCTTTTTATTATGTATAGATTTAAATAAATAAACCTGACAAAAGCTGCTGATTAGTCTTTTGTTTTTAGGGCTAAAACTTACAAGTTCATTGTCATAACATGATTTAGCAATGACTGAAAGCAGAAACTGCCTCAGTAATTTTTTTTATGGAAGCAAAAAGCTTGGTAGAGAAAACTTACCAAAAGTTCTCAATGATTTAATTCTTCTCTTCCTTTAATGATGCTAAATAGCCAGCTGTTTGTAACTGAAGAAGAATAGGATGAATACAGAAAATTTCTGAAAACATAGGTTTTCCTTCTCAAGTAATGCAGTAGACATTCTTTCAATTGCTTACTAGTCTGATAGCAAGAAAGAGCTGATCATTTTTAATTAACTTCTGTTTTGTCTAGTCCTGTTTAATATTTTATAGCATATATTGAAGCATGATATTTGTCTGTGATTCTCATGTCATACTTTAAACCGTCTCCTTTTGCTAATTATTCCAGTGCATTCACTCCTGAAGTCATACATCATTGGCAAACATTTTTTAAAAGATTTGTTGTTGTTAAATTATAAGCAAGCATATATTAATCTGAAACCCAGCTCAAGCAAGGATCTAATGCTTCAAACCACAGCAGCTGCAAGACAGCAGAAGCCAGAATCAACAAATCATACAACATTCTGCTTGCACTTCTCTTTCTCATGACTGTAAGTGACAATTCTGTATCATTCAGCTGGGTGGGAGGGAGAGCAGATTTGGGCTGAATAAAAGAGCTTTGTTCAGATCAGGAAATCTGCTATGGTAACTACTGTAAAATCATCACAGCAAAGAGTCATCAGAAAACAAATTTGTTTTGTATAAAGGCCCTGTGAAGCATATGTGATGGGTTGGGTTTTGCTGTGGCTTTTCATTGCATTTGGTTGGGGATTTTTTTAGAATTAGATGTAATTTTTGGAGGAAAGAAAAATAAAATAATGCATCTAGCCTCATTTGAAAACATGAAGTCAAATCTCTAAGATACTATAAGCCAAAGTGTGTGGTTGTACTCCACAACTGAAGTAATATTTCACATAAAGACACAGAAAAATCCTTGTCAATACTTTTAGAAATCAGTAATTCCTTGCATTCTTGGCTTGAGATGTCTTAAAGGAACTTCTCAAGAAGTAAATAATTAACAGATTCCGAATATTCATAATTTTTTAGTCTCTGTAATTTAGTCTCTATAAAGGATTTTTCACCTTCAGATATTTTGATCACTTTGTGTATATGCCTCTTGCAACAGATTCATTTTTATGGATAAATTCTTTTAGATGAGTGTCAGGGTATGTATAACTGCAGGCAGCAGCCATAGAGTCATGTGCTTTTTGACATTTTTATAGAAATATTATCAACTGTTTTATCATTTACCATGTCCTCATTTTTAGGGCATGGTTCCTACTCTTCTCCAGAGACACACTAAATTTTTTCACTCAGGGGCAAGAAAAACAAAAGAAAACAAATCTTTGCCTACCTAAACATCATAGCACAATATTAGCAATACTAATGAAATCATTAAACATAAAAGCTCTGAGAAAAGACATTATTTTCTAAACTTGAACCCTATTAGGGAATTTTGTAGTCTTGAAGCTTCTTCCTGTTATAAGCAGAATGAAATTTTGAAATACAGTCAAGTCAAAGTGAGAGTTCTTGCATTTTGTCAGGCATAGAGTATATGTGGAACATTATTACACTGGTTAATTGTTAGACATGCATTTTAATGTACTTATATATATTTGGCTTTGACAAATAGCCTGGTAAGAATAAAACAGGAGCCAATTGTTGGATATTTTGATATAAGGAGATACAAAAAATATTCCTCCAAAATTCACTTTATTTGTGCATTAGCATCATCTTCTTTCTCTGTCTTCCAAAAGTTACTATTCTGTTTTGTGTGAAGTGAATGTTTCACATCAAACAGGTGAAATCTGTGAGGAGCTCATTCTGGAAAGAGGAATTTGAGGAAATAAAATCAGTTCAATGGCAATAGTTTTCCAGTCAAGTCATTAATCAATATTCAGTTAATCACATATTCCTACCTGTTTTTTCATGTCTAGCTGTTCTACTGCTGGAAGCAGGAATGTCTATCTGCAGCTCCTATTAAAACTGCTAGCAGAGTAAAAAGAGTTCCTTATTTTCCTGTAAAACTGTATTACCAACCTGATTTTCAAGCACTGGGAGAGGTAAATAGATATTTCTTAGCTTTAATTTTGTACTATCTCCCATCAAAGATGGAAGCATAAAATAGAATAAGAATGAATGTGTTTTCTTATTGTTGGTTTTATCTTCAAGGGTTAAAAGACCAAACTGTTGTTTATGTATGCACTTCATCCTGCTCTTGAAAATTAATGATTCTTCTGTGAGACAATTCAAGTAAAGAAATAGTAAAGAAATATGGTGGATCACCTCTGGCATATGAAAACATGAAGTGTTTATGTTCAGCAAAATGAATAAAGGTCTCAGAATTATTAATTGGTCCACAGATGCTACTCCTTCAGAAAGAGAATAACAAAATGGTGCATTAACAATAAGCCTAAGATTTTTTTTTTTTTTTGAGATGCATTTCTGAATATAAAAGGTTGTGTTTGGGAAAAAGCTCAGAAAGTTCTTGAAGAAAAATAGATTTAGGGTTACAGAAGTCATTGGAGTGGCAATATGGTTTTGGTGAGGCATGTTTAAGACAAATAATTCGAGTCAGAAAAACAAGCTTTTAGGAGGAGGAAAAGTTATGAATAGAATACATAAATGTACTCTTTTGCAAGGAGAGGGGTAGTAAGAAACCCCTGTCCAAAACATCACTACCTCATATCAGTTAGAGGATGGTAAAAAACATTGGGAATGGTAAACCAGGAAGGCTGTGTGGAATTTCTACCCTGGTGATGTTCAAAACCAAGCCAGTGAAGACCAAACAACCCACTCTAACTTTGAAGCCAGCCTGCTTAGAAAATGAGGTTGGACCAAATGACAGGAGCTGTTTCTAACCTAAATTACTCTATTGTACTGTGATTCAGCTTGTCACAGATTGTTCTGGAAAACTTGGAAGGATTAAAGTTTTAAGAAATTAACGTAGTGTTCCCTGAAATAAATTTGTAAATGTTTAAGTATATAATGAACACATGACAGCTGAATAAGGATTTCAGTTCTGTAAGAAATTTTACATTTTCTATGCTCCTCCAACTCCATACAGAAGGAAAAAGCCAAATGAACACTTCTTTTAGTATCCCAAAAATCAAAATTCTGAAAATAGCAGCAACAACAAGATTGTTCACAGAGATCAGTCTCACTCTGCAGAACTTTTTTTTCACAATACTGTAAAGTACTAAAATATAATCTTTAATTCCTTCTTCCAACAAAATCTCTAACTACAATAATCTCATTGCATCAGGGAATTCCTTTAAATTACATTCCATGCTTAAGTAAGGGCAATCTAGGAGGAGTTTGCATCCTAATATGACTAAGTATCTCAGTTGTTCAGTTGTCATCAGACGGGATTACTTTTCTGTTAGTTTGGCAATATGAGGTAAAATACTAAAATGTATGTGCTAGAAAATCTGAAATTATATGGCAGCCCTGTATGAATAGAAAGCAGGGCACTCAGTATAAGAGTTCCAAAATCATTATAAGTTATTGTTGTACCTACTTAAAAGTATAAATATGTGTGTTTGTGTGTGTATAATGAAAGAGGTATCATCATGGTAAAAAGTTGCTTGAAGAGCTACCTGAGACATAGGGAACTTCAAAGATTTTGGATCCTTGCACTTTTGGAAATGAGAGCTGAAAATCTTGATTCACATTCCCTCACAGAGACATATCTAGAAATTCATAATTTAAGATCTTACAAGAATTTTGTTTAACTTGGAAATCACATTCACTGTAGTAGATTTTATGCCTTTCACCATAACAGATTTTAGACAATTGTTGTTTATTTCTCTTCTGTGAGTTTTAGGCATGTACAACTTACATACTTGTAAATTTGTCAAACTAAGTTGAAATTGTGTGTCTGGAAAACACTTTGGTGGACACAGGATTTTACAAAGCTATACATTTATGGCTGTATGCAAATACTATTAGATAATCACAACAACAGCAAAACAATTCCACATCTTGGCAATGGTACTTAACATTGAATGATATGGGTTTCAGTCAAATGGTTGGTAAATTTAAAGGGAGTACCAGCAGATCTGTGTATATGTAATGAATGCTTCAAACAAGCATGAAAAGTAGAAATTAATATAGGACTAATATACTGAATTTTGTTGCCCTGCATTACTTAGAAGATTGATAATGTAATACTTTTTTCTCTGTGGTTGTAGCCTAAAAATACCAAAAAGCTAATTGGAAGAAAACAGATAGTCTCTCCCTCATTATTGACTGCTTTGTGATACAATATTCCATAATATAAGCCATTAGAGGGTAATGGGGTGTCCCTTTTTTGAAGAAGAAAAGATGAAGTTTTGCTGCTTGTAAAGTTACTTAAACAGAAAAAAAAAAAACAAAACAAACAAACAAAAAACCCCCAAACATCAAAACTACAAAAAACCCCAACAAACAAACAAACAAAAATGACAACAACAACAAAAAAAACAGTTTTGTAAGAAATTATTGTGTTAAATAAATTGTGCATTATATGTTCCAATCAGGGTGGAAAAACATATTCTTAGGAAAAAACCTCATTGGTAGTCACAATGTGTTCTGAGTTATTTATTGTGTAGAAATTGATCTGTCCCTAGCTTGTTATTAAAAGCAAAGAAAAAAAGGAGGAAGTAAAAACATTTTTCAAGTGCTAGCAGCTGCAAAAAATGTGTATTATCTCAAAGAATTTTAGGCTGAAGCAAAATTTCAAAAGCCTTTCAGGGTGTTACATTGTCAGTATGCTTTATGTAATGATAATCTGAAATGATTAAAAAATGAAAGGGATGCATGTTAACTTTTAGGTATAAGACCTTTATTAATTCACCTTGAATCTTTCCAGATGAAACTAAAGAGCAGAATAGCATAAAAGAGATGTTTCTCCCAAGATAGTAGCTACCTTCTGTCACTGAAGTCTCAGTGACTGAAATCTAAGGTTATTTTTTTGTATTTGCATAATTTTAATGTTTACAATATGTGTGGAGTAGATATTACCCCATGTTTTATGGGTATTATCTCTGTCTATGGCTGCTTCATCTAGTGCTCAGCTGTGATTCCAGATACAAGCTGTGATGCTGGTCTAGGCCAGAGCACCAGCTTTTTCAGGATTAAGTACAAATGCCCAGGTTCACCAAATTTCTGTACTCAATTTAGACAGTAGGAGGTAATTCCCCTGTTATTCCATTCAGCTTCTATTTTTTTTCCAGGGCAAGATACCTTAGACTTACTGTTCAATAACAGTATTCCCTAGCCAGATAAAATTATGTCTTGTAAATTCACATTCTAGCTTCTGTTAAGTTTCCTGTTCATGTCCTCAGCTTGGATCCCTAGAAAGAACTTCATCATCTGTTAACACTGATATCTCCATTTGAATCTTTCCAGAGTATTAGATTTTTAAATTAATCCTTTGATTCTATTGGTCCCTAAACTCTTACTCTAGTGAAAACTACTCATGTTTTTAGACCTCATAATGGAAAAAAAAAAAAAAANGCAAGGTACCAGCGAAGGGATCCAGGGATGGGGTATCCTGGGGACGAGGGAGACTCAGGGGTTTTTATGGGAAACCAGGGTGGGAGGGAAAGGGTACAAAGCCAATTGTTTACAACAGATCTACATAAAATCTCCTGGAGGCTTGTGGGTTGTTTTAGTGGTCGCCGTGACAGAAAGCTTGCTTTCTTATCTTAGGGGTCTGCAGGGAGATTGTGCAATTCTTCTTATCTCCTCAGCAGGCCTCCCTCCAGGGCAGGGCCACCGGGGCTCCGCCCACCTCCACACTTGTGGTCTTTCTTCCTCAGTGTTTCCTTGTGTGCAAAATCATTAAGCAGATTCTTAGAATGAGTAGTAATGTAGAAAGATAAATTTTGCTTTTCTTTCAAGATGGATATGAAGACAATGTGAGTCTGGTAGGGCTGGGACATTCATAGCAATTCCAGTTCCTAGTTGTCTGTTTCTGTAGGAAGGATGAGGCATTGAAACCATGGAAGAGTAGATAAGACATCTGAGTAATTTCAGGAGAAATAAAAATTGTGCTTTAATTTTTTTAATTTTTTTTTTTTAAGTGACGTTGTCTGTTTTAAGAAAAAGTTATGAGGGAAGAATATTGGTGAAGCATGTCACCATTAAATTCTAACAAGAGAGTGCAAAAGCAGCTGTCCACAAAACAAACTGAACTACTGTTCAAAGCCGAGAACTGAGATGAGTGATAGTGATGACTTCAAAACTAGAAGGGAGGAGCTGAGGCAAATTTGCATCAGGCCGTGTAGCAATTATTTTGAATGTGGCAAAGATAAATTAGAAATATATTGCTGAGAAAGAAACACATTGCTAGGAGAAAAGGCTGTAGTTGATACCATCTCAGTAGTGTTTCAGGCAGACTGATATTTAAAGTCTGGGAGGTACTTCAAGCCAAGTACTTCAAATACTGTGCAGTCAACAGTTTATTTTACCAGCGAAGCCAGATGCGCTTTGATAGAAAGTTTAAAGCCTGGCAAATTTGCTTGAATGTGTCCTGCAGCTGTTGGAGTTTTTAAAGGGATGAACAGGCTGTAGTCAACTAAAAGACAGCTAATTTGACCCAAAGGTGCAATGACAGCTAAATGTGCCAGCCATGTCAATGTAGGTTTTGTAGTAAAATAAACTATTTGCTTTAAATTTTTAAAATTTGAATGGATTCAATATGAAAATAAACTCTGGTAGCTTTTTTTGGTTCTAAGTGCCACCAAAAAGAAAATCATCTCATGGGGACACCTTTATCTAATTAATGTTTCAAATACATCTCAAAAAAAAATTTGTTCAGGGATGCTCATAATACCTCATATCTGATGTTTACTAAAAAGGTCAGACCACTTTTATGAGTAAAAAGAACCTGCAACATCAGCAGGTAATGCAGAAAGCTCTGAGCCAAGACTCTGCTAAGGCAGCAAATGGTACAGGAGAGCATGCCAAGGAATATGAACTTTCTAACTAAGTGCAGCCATCTTTTAAGTGAATATGAATGTGTTAGAGTTGGCAATTCACATACATACTACTATCCAAACTTACTTTTACCCTAGCGCCTTTTGTTCAGATCAAAAGCCCTGTTCTGAATGCAGTGAAGGTCTGCTGCACAAGCAATGACAGTCATTGTGACAAACACAAGAAGAATTTGTACCAGAATTGTTTCGAAAAGAATCTGTTAAAAGGGCAAGATAGTATTAACTAACTGTGTAAGGGAAGAAAGGGCAACGGAAATGAAAGAATTAATGAAACTCAAATTAAGGACCAAGAAGGAACTCTATCAAGTTTGGGGGAAGCTAACATGAAAAATGTTCAAATGAGAATCAATACAAGCTACATGTAAAAAGAAACCAAAAGCTCAGAATGACCAGAAGCAGAATTTTAGACAGTTTCCACTGAAAAAAATCTGGTAGCTACAGAAATAAAAGGAAAAAAAAAAAATCAACTACATTTTGGGATCTTACACATGAATTGTATGCATGGGGGAACATAAGGGAAGAAGCAAAGATGGAAAAAATCAGTGGTACTACCTTGCTGTTAAACTGATTTATGACCAAGTTCATCTGGTGATATGCATTAGACATTGTTGCTCAGCACTATACTGCCTATTTGACATTTAAGAACTCAATATTTCTGGCTCTCATAGTCACTTACCACTTTATCCTATCTTCCTATTGGCTAGAGAACAGGAAAACAATTATAATATGTGGCTTGAATCCTTATTCTGGTATGTGTCTATATTGTAAAGAATCTAACCCTGTTTTTGACTATGTCCATATCTACACGGTTCTCTTTTTCTGTTTCATTTAATCTTTCTACATATAGATGAGTTCATATGCTGTTGTTATTGTTTTATTAACTTTTTTCCAATAATTAATTCAATAATTCTCTTATAAGTCAATAAAGTATTTATACCATTGGTATTTTAAGGAGGTGATGTCCAGGACTTGCCTTATTACAGAAAAGAAAAAAAACTAAGAAAAAAAGGGGATTTTCAGTTTGCCAGTGGGAATTCAAGGCACAAAAAGATGAAGAAAAACATTCAGAGAGCTAATATATAAATTTATGCACACATTATTTTTTTAGAAAATTCTCCGTAGGGGTCTTTGATTAGATGGGAACAGTATGTTAAACTGGTAAGCTTTTTTCTTCCTTTAGCTCAGTCTGTTATATATCTTTCATTTCAGGTTTTTCTTTTCGATAAAAAAAAAAGCCCACCATTTAGTACCCAACAGAATATTATGGTGATATTCTGAAATATACTGAAAAATTTTAAAGTCATGAAGATTTTTAACTTAGAATGAGATATTTTATGATCATAATTTTAAACTTAACAGAAATTAGAAGAAATTACATTTCTTTCAGAGTTAATTGTATCAGTATAAAAAAATATTTATTGGATTAGTCCCTTGATGACAAATTCATCCTCTCCTTTTTTAATAAACTCATTTCATCTTTTTCCACTCACATTACATTTTAGTATTGCTGTAGATAGAGCTGAGTTTTCAAAACTAGCCTCTGAAAAATAAAAATTCCATTTTCTTCAAATTCTAATTCTCTACTTTTAGCAATTTCAGTTAAAGAGAATTGTTATTCATTATTTTCTCTTTTCTAACAACACACAAATTGCTTTCTTGAGGTATGTTGATCATGCTTTCAATGATCAGGTTCTTGAAGTTCTTGTACTGACCTTTCACAAGTGAATTAATCTTATTTTCGGGTACATTGCTCTTTTTAAGTTCAGAGAGTCTCCCAAGTTTTTAAAATGCTCCTTTGAATCATTTATGTATTTTTAACTGATCATTTTTGGTAAGATTTGTAGATTTTATCCTTTCACATGAAACTTTTTGTTAAGATTTCAGTGGACCTTCCATAGGTGAATTGGAAGAGGATAGATAGAAGAATAAAGCACACTAAAAACCCCAACCAAACAAAAACAAAAACAAAACAACAATAAAAAACTTAAGCAAGAAAAACAGGCAAAAAAAGACAAAGGAACCACCAAAAAAAAAAAAAAAAAA
>VWYO01027276.1:190370-204543 GCA_013400275.1 Rhadina sibilatrix
AAAAAAAAAAAGATAAATAAAGGAAAAAAAAAGATTCATTGCAATAGATTCTCAAAATGGTCAAAGCATGCAAAACTAGGAAGCCCTCTGCAAGGGGGGGGGGGTTAATAATAGTAGTAGTAAATAATACTTTCAAAAAGAAAATAGAGGAGCTTACAATTGTATTTAGGTCCTCAAGAAGCATAAAGTATTATTACTCCATTTTGGTTTTTGCAATGAGGCCTTCTAAATAATGTAAAAGATTCAGAGAGCTCAATTTCAACACACACACTGCAAATACAACAAAATACAGTCTAGGCTTGACTTGTTACCCATGCTGAAAAATAAATTTTCATTTTGAAATACATTACTGGTCTGTTATGACTTCAGGATGCAAGACTGGTTAAAGGATGAGGAACTTGGGGAGGTCTGGAAGTTGTCTTTGTATAATGAAAAACCTGGTGAAACTGAAAAAAGATTTCTGCCAGAAAGATCAAAGAACACTAGTAGAGGGGCTAAAGCATTTGTTTGGGAATACTTTTCATAAACTTTGTCACCTCACAGAGCAAAGGATTAAATTTTGTATGTCTTTTTCTGAAAAATATTATTTAAATATAATGTATTTTGGCAGCGATACAAAAATCAAACTTCCTGTGGACTCCTAGTCTTTACTAATTCCCTAGAATGATAGAGCGCTCTGCACTGGCTGGCTATGGAGAGAAATGACAGCACAGTCACAGTGCAAAGAGAGCATTCTGTACCAGTGAGAAAGGATCTGAAGGACATAGTAATAAATCTGATTTATTTTACCAAATAATTTATTTGCATAACTGTACACTTGCATAATAATATGGAGAAATGAAAACACAAAAGAAAAGCACTGTTTAATGAAATAAGTGTAAGTGTCCAAGACACTAATCAAATTATATCTTTGCATTAAATGATTTAAATGAAAGTTGACATGAGCATCTACTAGAACTTAATCACAGGTTTGTTTTGGTGGTTGTTTTTGGTTTTTGCTTGTTTGTTTGTGTGTGTGCGCAGTTTTTTTGGTTTGTTTTTTATTAATTTTTAGTGGAGGTTGATGAAACCTGCCAGTAGATGTGTTTTAGTTCTTTCTCAGCAGCAGAGTTTTGAGATTTTTTTTTCTATGAATTACTCTACCTTGAAATAAAACATCTGGTCTCATAGGAATTTCAACATGGTTTAGTTTTTCAATCAGTACAAAACACTTGCACCACTGTAGCACTGTTGGGCTTTTGTGTCAGCCTCTTGGAAGAATTCTCTGTGTCTCCATAAGGCCTAAAATGCAGAGAACTCATCTGGGAGGCAAATATGGCTCTACTTCACCTTTATCTCCCACAGCTGTGAAAGCTGTCAGCTTCTAGAGCTGACGAATTGAGAATTCAGAATATCCTCAGAATAGTTGAACTGTCTCACACCAGTGTTTCTTTCACTTATTCCTGCCTTTCCTCTAGATTTTCTTTTTTTAAAGACATAATAGCAAGATCAACCTTCTTCCTATGTATATTAATTGGATATATGCTCTATGTTTACTATGGTGATTATTTGAATGGCTATAAAGAATTATCTTTAAATATTCAGCTTATGTAAGTAACAGTTCTGAAGTATCTTAAGAAATGTTCTAGTAGCCAGTAGTCATGGAAAAGCCTTTAAAGACTGGAATAGTTTCAAATGCCATTTGCTCTACTGCCAAAAATCACATTTTTAAATGTCTACACTTAGCCTTTATTTCACACACAGCTATCATTGGAGCTGTGCAAGATGTTACTTTTTATTTAGCTGAAAACTGGTATTTCAAGATTTGTTCTTGTTCCAAATCAAATAACCATTTTTCAGATGATTTCCCATAAAAGAGGAGATCTTTTAAATATCAACAAATCTAAAGTTTTTTGTTCTAGAAAGGCAAAATATTTTCTTCTATTGCTTGTATAATTTGACAACTTCATAGCATAGTATTTCATAGCATAATAAGTTCCTATTATGAAATATTAATGCTTTCTATCTGCATATGCCATAGAATTAATTGAATCATAGAATATCCTGAATTGGCAGGGACCCATCATTGAGTCAACTTCTGACTCCACACAGGATTACCTAAGGTTAAGCCATATATAAGGTTAAGCCATATAAGAGTGTTGTCCAAGTGCTTCTTGAACATCAGAAGCCTGCATCCATGACCAGCTCCTTGGGGAGCTTTTTCCAATGTTTGAATGCCAGATCAGTGAAGAATTTTTTTCCAAATATTCAATTTGAACTTTTCCTGACATAGCTCTAAGACATCACTTTGCATCTTCTCCTGGACACCAGAAAGTGGAGATCAGTACTTCCATCTCCACTCCCATGTAGCAATCTCCATTCCTCCTTATGACAAAGTTGAAGACAGCAATCTTTCCTGTCAGTCTCCTCTAACTCAGCATCCTCAGCCACTCATACATCATTCTCTCTAGCCCCTCACCATCTTTGCTGCCTTCAACCCAGTCTAGTAACATTATATTCTTCTTATATTGTGGATGTCAAAACTGCACTCAGGTGCAGGACACATCAGTGTTGAGCCAGGGGACAATTACTTACCAGTCAGACAAGTGTGTAGCTATGCTGTGCTTAATGCACCTCAGAATATAGTAATCTTCATGTTTCAGTTCTGGAGATCATATTTTAAATTTTCACTAAAACCGTGCATCATTTACACAAAAGATAGGGTTCATCTCAGCTACATTTAGTTGCCTAAAAATTGGGAAATTAATCTAAGTCAACTAGACTTTATAGTCGGTAGACAGAAACAGGCATCTCTAAATCAAAGTTCTTTTTAAATAGCTGTTACCATCGTATTATGGACCAGTGTTAACTCTCACTGGCAACAGAACAAGGCCTACAGTTTCATGTTTTACTATTCTTGCTAAGACACTGCTACTCCTCCTGTTCTTATGTAAATATTGATATACTCTCATAGTTCACCAAGTTAAAACTTACAAGAACTAAATACAATGGTATTTCTCTTATAAATAGATGAAGAAGTAGTTCTGCTTGTTTGGTTTAAAGCAACTGAAAAGGAAAGATAATGTTTGTACACATTTTGTGTACAACTACATTGATTTATTAACTATAAAGTACCAGAAAGACCTGAAACCTGCATGTGAATAAAGAGTTTTATTTTTTTTTCCCACAGATGTTGCAATATGAAAAAGATTTACATAATTGCCAATATACAGATGCTATTGGCATGTTAAGTTTTTCCATTCATACTTGTTTAAAGTACAGTTTGGATCTATATTTTTATAGTTCACAAGAATTATCTTATAATTCAAAATAATTATCTTATAATTATGCCACAAATGTGGTATAAAAGTGCTAAAACCAAATAGAAATTAATTTGCATTTAAACTTAGAAACTCACGGCATTTAAAAATCTGGTAGGAAATGCTGCTTTAAAAAGAGCATTTTAGATTGTATCAATTGCAAAGAATGAGACCTTCCAAAAACTGTGACCCGACTCTTTAAATGTCTTAGAATAACACATAAAACATGGCTTGTCATATAAGTTCCAAAACTTTAATTAGCCTTTAACATATTGTTTTCTTTTAATATGTCCCTCTTAATTATTCATTTCAGTGAAGCAGACTAATTATGCTTCTTGGATAAAAGCACGTTGGCTCATTAGTCTTTCAGTGACATATAAACAGCAGCTATTATGAACAAGATAACATTTTTTTAATTATGACTTTCTTCCTATAAAAGACAGAAAAAGTTTGGGATCCTGAGGGGATGCCAATTTTATTTAAAGATTATAGTTATGATTGTAACATTCTTATGAAATATTAAGAAAAAATGAAACTAGACACCATATCCAATCACTTATTATTTCTGAATTTTATTGTCAAATAATTTCTGCCGTTAGTATTTTTCATGTTGTTGGCTATCACCTTAAGCCATATTTGCTTAGGTTTTTTCAAAACATTGATAGTAGATGCAACTGTCCAATAGTATTTAAGAAACCTTTAGGACATAAGAAAAAAATATTTTTACCATTTCTTATTTTTTAAAATTAATGAGAAAAAAATTTAATCATTCAGAAGATTGTATGTTGAGAAGATTCCTCTTTTTCTCTTATTTAGGCTTAAAACCACAACAGTCTTATTACTGTTGCATTCTGTCTTGTGGTTCCTATTTCTGTAAAACTGTGACACATTACACTGGTTATCAAATCTGGTCCATTGCTTTGTTTATTTATTATGGGGTTAGAGAGCACAAAAACTACTTCTGATCTGGCAAACTTAGTCAAACCGTTTAAGCCTTGTCTAGTTAATATGGATCAATTTATTGCTTTAGTTCTTTATTTTACCCTTTTTTAACGTGACTTTGATGTTTCTTCAAATAGTTGAAATTTGTAAAATGATTTTATTGTTCTAGGGATACCTGCAATATACTAACATACAGAGGTATGTTCACTTAAAATTAATTAATTGAATGATAGAATGGTTTGGTTTAGAAGAGACCTAAAAGATCATCAAGGTGCAAACCTAATGTCATGGACAGGGATGCCACCCACTAGACCATGTTTCTCAAAACCCCATCCAATTTGTCCTTGAATAGTTCCAGGGATAAGGCATCCACAGCTTTTCTGGGCAACCTGTTCCAGCATCTCACCACCATCATAGTAAAGAATCTATTTCTACTATATATTTCTAAACCTACCCTCTTCCAATTGAAAACCATTCTACTTTGTCATATCACTACATGCTGCAGGTAAAAGTCTCTCTCTGTCTTTCTTGTAGCTCCCTTGAGGTGTTGGAAGGTGGATATAAGGTTTTCCCAAAATCTTCTTTAGACTGAATGATCTCAACTCTCTCAGTCTGTCTTCATTGGAGGGGTGCTCCAGTCCTCTGATCATCTATGTGATCTTTTTCTGGACTTGGTCCAGCAGGTTCACTGTGGCCCCCAGAGCTGGATGCAATGCTCCAGATGGGGTCTCACCAGGGTGGAGCAGAGGGACAGCATCATCTCCCTTGACCTGATGATCACATTTCTTTTGTTACAGCCCAGGACGCATTTCCTGTCAGGGCTGAAAAACACTCACTGCTGACTTATGCCAAGCCTCACATCCACCAGTATTCCCAAGATCCTCTCCTTAGAGCAGCTCTCAATCCATTGTCCATCCAGCAAGTGTTTGTGATTTGGATTGCCCTGATCCATGTGCAGGGCCTTGCACTTGGCCCTGTTGAACTTGATAAAATGAACTTCATCTGCACAGGCCCCCTCTTAAGTCTGTCAAGGTCCCTTCTAAACGACGTATCTTACCTCCATCATGTTGATCACATCACAGAGTTTGGTGTTGTCTGCAAACCTGTTGGTGGTGCACTCAATACCACTGTTCATGTTGCCAAGAAAGATGTTTGAGAGTGCCTGGTTCCAATACTGACCCCTAAGCAAAACTACTCATCACTCAAGAGTACATTCACTCTTGAGCTTTCACTGTGCATTTCCAAGAAGATGTCAGCAAAACTGCTTCTTATACATCATGCTCCTGTCCCCAGATCATTTTAGAGACAAACTTGTTGCAGTTTTTCAGTGTATCCTTTGCAAAGGGAAGTCCAAAACTGGACACAATACTTGAGAAGCAATTTCATACAACACCAAGCAGAAAGGAGTAGCGTTTTTGACCAGCTGCCTACTTGCTGGCAAATGCAGCACAGTATATTATTTGCCTTCTTTTCCATGGGTATTACTCTGCTGAGTTATATTTCATTTGCCACAGGGATACCCAGGTTACCATTACCTGGAATTCTCCTCTCTAGCCATTTGACAATATTGTGACTGTACGGAAATATGGGATTACTCCATTCCAAAGACATAACTTTGCAAATTTTGTCAAATTTCAGGAGATTTGGCTGCAAATATATTATGGCTGGCTGTGAGAATATTGCTAAAATCAAAGTAATTTACATACATGGCTCTCCCCCCACCCACACAGCCAGACATCTCACCAGTGAAGACCATCAGGCTGCTAAAGAATCTTTGGTAAATACATGCTGCCTGTTCCCAATTTCCTTCTTCATGTAGGTGTAAATGACTTACAGCAGGATTTGATTAAAAATCTTCCAGTGTAATGAGGTAAAGCTGATTATAATTTCATTTCCCAGATATTTCTTCTTTCTTATTGAAAATAGATGTGAAATTTCCATTTTTCCATTTTGAAAACAGCTTCACAATGTTGTCAGCTGCTGAAGATTAGCCCTAGTAGGCAGCTAAGCCCCACACAGCTGTTTATTCATTCCCCCAAAGAGAGATGGAGGAGAGAATCAAAAGGATGAAAACAAAAAAGCCCAGAGTTGAGATGAAGACAGTTCAATAGGTAAGGCAAAACAAGGAATTAATTCACTGTTTCCCATGGGCAGACAGGTGTTCAGTGATGTCCAGGAAAGCAGGGTTCTGTCACATGTACGTTACTTGGGAAACAAATGCAATGACATCAAATGCCATCCCTTTCCTTCTTCTTCCCCCAGTATTTATTGCTGAGCATGATGCCATACAGTATGGAATATATTTCTGGTCAGCTGCCTTCAGCTGTCCTGGCTCTGTCTCCTCTCAGCTTCTTGTGCAACCCCAGCCTACTCCATGGCAGGGAAGCATGAGAAGCCTGCTTTCCCTTCTGGCCTCCCCTAAGATCCTGGCCCACAAATTCTCTAACAAACATCATCCACTCAGTAGCAAACTGTGGATTTGTGCTGCTCTTTTGCATTTGGCATCATCTTCCCAACTGATTTTTCTTTGCCTGCTTTATCCAAAACTCCCATCATATTTCTCAGGTCATATGCATTCATGTACTGTCACTTGAGACGGTTACAGCTGCAACAATTGCTGCAGGGAAGTGTGAGAGCCTCCCTTAACACATTCTCCCTGGATGTTTCAGCCCCACACTCCATCCTTCACTTTTCTACAGCTTGGCCTTCATCCACAAACTAGCCTACTATAAATTCTTCCTTCAAATACTTTCTTTTTTTAATGAAATTAAATGTATTTAATATATAATTCCCCCTCAAGATGTATTTTTTATTATTTTTTAAATTTTAATTAGTATAAACTGCCACTGGTGTCTACAGCACTATGACAATTCATATTATCCACATCCTGGTATCTGTATTTATTTAAGCTTTTAAACATAATTTGAATCTCGACAAGAAAATACATATCTCCTCGGATTTGCCAAACCTTGGATGTTTAAGGCTCTTAAATATAAGGTTTTTAATGGATTTAGGAGCATTACTTTGTATAAAATTTAAAAATGTTGATTAAAAATAACTCTTCATCCTTGTCTTATTGCATTTACATATAAATACATTCAAAAATCTTCCCCTGTAAATGTGTTATCTTCAGGTCAACCAGTTAAACTATTCTGTAACTCTTGGTTGCACAGAGATTTGATTTTGTGAATAGCACTTTGAATGTCATCATTGGCTGCCAGATGAAACCTATGAATGATTCTTTCACAACTCTTATGCATTTAGTAATCCTTGTTTGAAAAGAGCTTTTGAAACCTATTAGAAAAGCCTTCAATTTTTAAAATTTTACTGAGTAGATCAAACAGCCCTTCTTTTTCAAAATCTTCAGCTTCTTTCCCTTTAAGTAAATTTCTTCACCATACAAATCTATCTGTACAATGATATCAAAACTGTAAACTCAAACTATTAAATTTTAAACGTTTCTTGTATTGTGACTGATTATATTAAATATCAGAACAATGAGAATGTTCATCTCATCCAGCTTTAGAATCTTTCGTTGTACTAATAATTATGAATGAGCTATTTGTTTGGATACACAGGTCATTAAGCAAGACAAAAAGAATATTCTTGAACAATTCATATGACCATTATAAGGTACATATTTTAGGAAGAAACAAATAATTTGTTAAAGATAATATATACTATAAAGGGAATTGAAGGATTAAAAAACTCTTGACTAGATGTAGATATTTATAGAGCAGATGACTAGTCTGACCAAGTCACTTTAGGCTTTCTTTCTGATTAATGAAGATAAAGAGGCAGTGGTATGCTAGAAGAAGTTTCAATACAGTAAAAAAACCAGCCCTCTGGGTGAAACAGACATAGAGGACACTATCATCAATTCCACAGCCAGTGCAGATACAATGTCTGAAAGAATCAGCTTGGTTCTTGGCCTCTGGGGCACTTACTGTGAAATAAAGCCATATCAGGTACTCACGTTATGTAGGCTTATATATGTTATGATTAGAACTGACCTTCCACTAGAATCCTTGCAAAGAAGCATAGAGATCTTTGCCAATGTCTGTCTGTGCTTAAGTTTCTCTTGCCTTAATTTCTGTGAACTGAGAAATCTCCTTGGCACATCTCACCCAGTTCTACCTTTTTTGTGTTCAGGCAACTGGATTAAGTTGTGGGGATGAGATTCAACTCAAGAGACAATATTTGATGTTAGGTGAGTACACATAGTCTACATGATTAATTAATTTATTTTTTTTAAGAGTGATCAAAAGAATACAGTCAATGAAACTTCTAAAGGTGCCAGACAGTAACATTAACATAGACATCAGGAGCCATTTAACATAACAAAGTCATCCATCCTGACTCAAAGATTTTTCTCAGAGAGGATATAGATTTATGATGCATCTTTATTATAACTTCTAAGCTCATATATATTTCTCATATACCAGAAGACCTTCAAAATCCATGTTTGGTGAGTCAAGGGCCTAATCTCTACTTGCAACTCTGGCTTAGAGTTTAGTTCTCTGTTACTTGTGTTTTAATTGTAGACTGAAATTAGAACTAAACTACCATAAAATCCAAACCCCTCTAAGTTATGCCAGTGTTCACCTCTCTATTGACACATTCATCATGTCAAAGGAGAAGCACTTTCATTCTGTGTCTAGGGGGCCACAGAATATATCATTTATTTACAGTAGAACTATCCATGACTGGGTCTATATTACTAGAGTCTCTATGGTTATGGCACAGAAAGTACTCACCGAGGTCATCAAGCTCTTGCATTTCAGAAAGCAAATATTTCCTTTTATTCACAGGTAATTTATCATCAGAAACAGAATGCAGAGAGAAAAAGAAAAAGCTCTAGGTCAAGCCATGTGCCTTTCTCACAAGTCTCTTGATAATCTATTTAATGAGTGTGTCTCTATGTGATTTGTAGCTTCACCTGGAAGTCTTTAAACAAAGAGTAAAAACCTTTTTTTGTGGTGCTCGAACATTCATCTAGTAAGACAAGTCTAGGTAACAGTGTCCTAATCTTAGCTGAGCAAGTCTAGTAAGCTTACTAAGGCAAAGAGTGACAGACTGATGGTTAGCTTATTACAAGTGCATTGTGAAGATCAGTACAAGCAGTAAAGTAAAATATTTTTGCTTAACAGATATTTACTTTATAGTAACCTGAATTCTAGGAATAGTGTTCCAATATGTAGAGTTCTTGATGGTTCTTCACTTCTTGTGAGATTAGGAGCTTTTTATGCAGAAACACAGAGCCGTGTCCCTTCAGGATCTCCTAAGTAAGCCTCTAAACAGTTTTTCCATACGCTTATTACACTTAAACTAAAAAAAGCAAACAAAATCCTCAAATTCAAATAACCCCACTAAACTCATTATTATCAATAGAATTTTCACTTACATTTTTAAAGACTAAGGAAGAAAAAATTTTAAAAAATGAAATAACATTAGAGTCCTAAACCCAGGAACCAGTAGCACCTAAAACAAATTCTTAAATGGAACAGCTACTTGAATTATGTAAACACTTAAATAAAACATTAGATTCCTTCTAGTCAAAGACTGACAAGAACTTCTAGAGAAAGAGCTTCTTTTTTCTTAAAATGGTGATGAAAAGTAAAACTAGACATCTAGGAAACCTCTTTAATTCAGGAAAGATAAAGATTAGAAAATCTGAAATTAGGGTTTTTTTCATTAAAGTTTTGTTTTACTTAGAGGAAAACAGCATTTTGGATGAATCTTCCCCTCTGTTAGTTATTCAGAGAACCTAAATACCAGAGCCTTAGGACTTGATGTCTTGGGTTCAGTTATTAGACAGCTATTGTGTCTTTGAAAAGGTAGCACTTATCCTAGACATAGTAAACTAGTTATAATAAAGAAAAGAAAATGAACAATTTAGGAATTACTTCACAACTGGGCCATATGCAAAGTAACAATTACTTAGCATGTTGTTAAAAATATTAATAGGAAAAAAATGTGTTTGTAAGGAAATTCTTTGTGTGCAGAAATCTCAATTACTCTTTATTTCTAATCAGCTGTTTTGAAAGAGCTTGCTCTGTAGATTTGTAATACACTCTCTAAGAAAGAAAACACGAAATGGAGACACATCTAGGCTTGTTTGAACAAAGCAGTGGTAAAAAATTCAGCTATGCTTTGTGACACTCAATTTGAGTGTTCTGGCTCTCTTGTTCATAGTGCTGCTCAACAATCAGGGTCATCAGTTTCTTGATTCAGATAAATAATATTATAAAATAGATTTTACTTTCTGCTTTACCTCAAATATACTAATCTCCTCCAGCATAATCTAAGATAAAATTTATTCCTGTCAATTAAGCAACAACAGAATGAAATGAAAAAAATTCCAAGGAAATTTAATGGAAAAAAAAAGCCAACCCATAGATAGTGAAAAATTGTAACAGTGTTTAAACAACTATTATTGAATTAATACATTCATATATCATAGAAAAAAAAAAAGTGGTTATATTTTTTAAGGAAAAAAACCCCTTCAGTTGGAAAAAAAAAATCTCAGTTGTATTTTTACAATTAAAAATGATCCTTTGAGATTTTTCCAGGGGTCAATGGTTCACCACGTTTCATAACTGGGGAACAGTTTGCAGATGAGTTGTTTGTATGTATAACTGCTTCAAGAACCACCATCTTCTTATAAAGAACTTCCTTTTTGATATAAGAAATGTATTTTTATAGAAAAATATAAAAACTTAGCATTTTGAGTTGTAAATTATGAATTTAAAACTTACTAACATCTTTAGAAAGTAAGACAATATATAAACTACTAGTTGTATAATTTCCATTAAAAAAAAAAAAAAAGAATTCTTATTATCTCACAGGTCTGTCTTGTCTTATTCCTTACTAACATTTGAACACTCATTTGTGGATTGACATCATGTTTACATCAGTACTTATACAGTGTAGTTCTATATATTGACACTAGAATCCCTGTATAGCCTCTGAAATTTCATGGAAGTGGCCAGACTCTTCCCAGGGGCTATAGATGAAACCCTGCATATTTAATAATTTAGTAATCTCTTTTAAACTCCTTTAATTTTGTATTTAGTCCAAAATCAATTCCGGATATAAAGTTCTGACCCTGTTTTTCCTCCGCAGAGCTATAGCCAATGAGAACATCTAACAATGAATATGTTCTATTAAATCTGTACGAAAGTTTAAACCATTTAATGCAGAAGTTTTTATGAAGCCTGTTTTTACAGATGCTTGTGTTTTGCATATTTTTCTACCACAAAATGGGGCACTGAATAGCGATATCTTAAGAGCTCGAATTGGTAGGTTTGCATGAGTAAGTACCACAGAACTATTTAAGCATACTAACTCATGGCATGTAAACAACACAGTCAGGTCAACAGGGCTGTGTTTAGCCCAGAGCTGATACATTTCCGATTTCATAACTAGCTCCTTTGTAACTAGTTGAGACATTTCTGCACAATACACAGCACTAGACTGGACATACCTGTAGGCTGTTGAACCCATGGTAAATCACATTTACTGAGTAACCGGTCTGATTTTCAGTGTGACTGAACCTCTTCAAATAACACTGGAGATTTCAAATAAAATTATAGAAATTTCAAGCATGAATGTAGTCAATTAAAAATACAAAATTCCCTGTATTATTGTTCAAATAACTCTGGATAAATTCTGGTGGGTGTGAGGACGTTGCTTGTTTTCTTTTAATTACAAATGCAGTATTGTTTTTACAGCATAAACCAGCTAGCTCTATTCAGAAATTCAGTATCAATATACCACATAAGAAATGTTAAAATATGGATAAAATTAGCACAATTACATTGTGCCTAAATTTCAGATGCTTAGATGGATTTTTAGCTTCTAGTTGTATCTTTTTTGGTGTTTTTTAGGTTTTTTTTGTTTTTTTTTTTTTGGTTTGGTTTGGTTTGGTTTGGTGTTTTTTTTTTTTTTTTTTTTNGTTTTTTTGTATGTGTGTGTGTGTGGGTTTTTTTGTTTTTTTTTTTTTTTTAAATTAAAGTGCTGTTTCCATCATATAAAAATTAATTGATGTGGTTGTCTTTAAGTCCTCCAGAGACACATCTGCGAAAACAATTTTAAGTACCTAAGTTAGACATACTGGCTCTGTTCCACCCTTTCTGGGAAGAAGTAGCAGACTATTACTGTGATTTATATTCTAGCCATATGAGTAATGTGCTTTTATTATGCAGAAATATTTTTTTAGCCATTTAGTTCCTTTTCATTTAGTAATTGAAACAATTGGGCCTTAAACAAGTACTTAATCAGTCACTCACATGCATTGGCAAATAGTTTACATCATCAGAATCAGAAAGACCGTATAGGTGCAAGGAGGACATTTTCAGAGACTTCGATCCAAACAGATGCGAGACAGTTTTGAACAGAATTGACCCTTATTCAATCATTCTTCAGACAATGCTTTTGCTCTCTCATCAAGATGTAATACAATAGAGTTTTATCTTGAAAAAGGGAATGAGAGAAAGAACAAATCAATTAATAGAAGTTGTTTTCATTCATTACTAAAACCGCCCCTACCAAAAACTATTGATCACATAAGTCTCTTAGAGCATCGTTCTTAGCTCTTCTAGGGTTTACCAAGATCTTGCTCCATTGCAGATCACTTTGCTCATGGACTGATATTTATAAGTGTTTTTAATTTCAAAATTTTTAATTACAATTTTTTCCTTTTTTAAAAATAAACCTTCCTAATGGTATCTACTGTAATGTCAAGCCCATTTTGTATTTTCCTTATGCTTTTTTGAGCCAGAACATGCAGACATCTATTTACAATAGATTTTCAAAGTTGTATGGGATTTAAATACTTCATTGAGAACCTTTATCCACTTTATTCAGGACCATGACTTTGCCAAACAACTGGGAATAACAAGACAGATATATAGAAAATGATGGTATATGCAAATATATGTCTATTGAGTGCACACATCAAGATAAACACACATACCTACACAAATCTCTTTTTAGTAGAAATTATTTTCATCCCAACCACTTAGGTTGATTTATTTTTTTTTAAGACAAATTACTCCTTCTTCAGTCTCACACAATATGCAAAGGATGAATTTATAGCATTTAGACAACATTTTTAAAAGTAAGGCATAACTTTTAACATCCAAAAAAGAAATGTAATTTTTTTTAAAAAAAACCCATGGATTTAAGATTACTTGAAAAGCTTAGAAAAAGGTTCTCTTTTTTTCTTCAATAACTGGATTTATTCACCTGTTAAATGAGTGATATTTTAGACTAATTTCATTGAAAAAGAGAGAAATAGCGGAACAGTATATCCTCAAATTCCTTTCCTTTTGACTTTTATAACCTAGCTCTTTAGCAGTCTCATGAAATTAATTTTAATTTCCCACTTAATAATACTCCATCTATAACTGGCTCAAACATTTAGGCCCACTGCCTGCTGCTGAGACCAATCTTGTTTACCATCCACTCACCTCCATTTATTGTCATGTGGCCACAAATGAATTTTTTAAATTTATTTCATGAATATGAAAGCTAATTCAATTTTTTGCAAGATTTTCCGTTACTTGCATGAGAAAATGTAGTAGTTTAGGGCAGATTTGGGAGAAAACCTCTGAACAGGATCCCTCCAGAACAGTAAATTCAAATGGCCTTACCTCCAGTGGGTCTGGGGAAAAAATCGCCTTAGAGAAAAGTGGAAAAAACTATTTATTTAACAGACAAAGTGCCCACAAGCACAAAAAAAAATGAATAATATGAAAAAATAAAACCTCTTACCGTTCTGAAGAGAGATGGCAAACTGAGAAATTCCTTGCCATGGGTGTAGCTCAGCTTTCTCAGTCTCTTACCAGTCCCTCCAGTGCCGGCAAACGCCGAGCTCCAGGCGCCAGTGGGCCACAGGTGAGAGCTTCCAGTGCTCTTCTGGGTTTTTT
>VWYO01027276.1:204657-235265 GCA_013400275.1 Rhadina sibilatrix
TGAACTTCCCTGCCTTAGCTGGCTAAAACTAACTAAAAGCACAGATCTCTGTCTCACTGTCTGTCCGTGTTGCAGACAACACAGTCCAGGAGCAAAATGCAGAGGAGTGAGAGCAGCTTCTGAAAACAAACTGTAGGCTTCTTCTTTCCCCCCCGCCCCTTCACTTTCAGAAGCAGTCTAGAAGGTACAGGACATAATATCCAACACAAACAGAACAGATGATTGGGGGTACAAGCATCACAAACTCACTCTAGGCCATTACACCCCTTGTCCCCGTATCTTCAACTTACTACTAAAACTGGTATATGTTTACAGTATAGAGCTATATACAGACAATGACAGTGATATTCAGCAAACAATGATATTTACACATAGTTCTCACCCAACAATCACCCTAGGACAGAAAGATAATTTGACACCTTGCAGAGCACAGGAGCAGACACTGTTAAAAAAGGGTTCAGGCAGGATTTGGAAGAGAGGAGAGAAGATTCACACTGTGTTTTCAGCTTGGTGCAATCACACATCAGCCCGAAGTCAAATGAGGAGCCACATTTCATATCTAACAGAGACACCATAGTAAATATCCACTATAAACCTAGGTACTTGATTTACAGTTCTGTCACAGTTGTTAGGATGTGGATTTCATTTAAGGACAAGTAAGTAACATGTTGACACAATAAGATGGCAGTATTTCTCAGTCTATACTTTAGATGGTTCCATTAATACCTTCAAATTAATTTAATAATCAATATATGCAACAAAATGCTTTTCCAAAATCATTATACAAAATGTTGCTTATCTGTTAAGTGCTACTAAGGGAAGGAAATCTAACTGTTCTGTAGGCAGAAAATACAAGCATAACAAAAATTGTAAATATGAGCCTTTCAGCTTGAGACTCCATACATTATTTTCTAGTTTTGCTTCGCACATAAATACAAGTGTAAGTTCATATTTTCAATGCACAAAGATCAAGTTTTCCCATTAGACTGTTATGTACTCTTGTATTGCGTTTGCGCAGTAATGTTTTGAAGAAGAGAAGTGTGGGGAGCAAGGTGTTTCTAAGATTTGATTTTATTTCTCATTTTCCTACTCTGATTTGACTGGTAACAAATTAAACTAATTTCCCCAAGTCAAGTCTGTTTTAGTCATGGTGGTAGTGGAGTGATCCTTCTCCGTCTTCATCTTGACCCACAAGCTTGTCATTATATTGTTTTCTGCCTTGTCCTGCTGAGGAGAGAGAGTGACATCCAACCAGATGCAACCTACCACAACTTTGTTTCCTAATCAAACATAAAAAATATTCCTTTACTAAGGTTATTTAATTTCTTCATGTAATTTTTCTTTTCTTTAAGCATATTTTTCAATATAGTGTCCATATGTATAAATACTTTGTCAAGACTGAAAGGAATATTCAACCTAAATCCACATAGTTTCAGTTGCATGTTTGAGAGACAGCAAGGGAAACACTAAAACAATGATCTGATCTTTTTTCACTGCATATGAACATTTCTTCTTGCCGTTTCCAGCATGGTTGCTTCAATGCCATACGACAGTTCCTCCCACTCAGCAGATGTCACTCCCCATACTACCATCTCACAGTTTCCTCTTTCTTCCTGCAGCCAGTTGCGGAGGAATAAGCACAATCCTGCACTGACATGCTCAGGTTGAAATCCATACAACTGGAAAAGCCTTATTAGTTTAGACTTCATACACAATTATCTTCCTGCTTTGGAGAGCCGGACTACAGACACATACACACATACTGTACTGATAATATTTGAAGTCAGACACTACTTACAGGTGTTAACTGACATAAATACATTTTGCAAATTGTTTCTGTGGTGGGATCCCAAATCCCATATTTTCCACAGTCAAGAAGTCTTTTAATTGGATGAACTTTTGAATATAGACCTGGCATTGAGCTAGGAAACCAATTTGGTTTTGCTTTTTCTGATCAGTTTTTGCACATCAAAATATATTGCTGTATATGAAATAAAGATTCTAATTTGATATAAGAACATGTGAATCTTGTACACTTTTTCATTGATATTTTTGCTCTTACTGTTTGTTTTGTATATCACTGGTGTTTCTAGGTTTTGTTTGTTTGTTTTTTGTTGTTGTTGTGTTTTTTTTTTTTTTTTTTTTTTTTTTTATTTTAGATTACTCTTTTGTGCCTCCAACCTACCTTGGAGGTAGGGGGAAGGAGAGGAGGCAGCAAGTGGTGTATGGTTTTACTGGGATCACTAAACTGTAGAATATCCTTCCTAAACCACGAGGGTGGGGGAAAGGAAACATTCAGCTGTACAGGTATTTATCATTTGTTGGAAGTTATAGCTTTTGATGACTCAGAAGGGAATTAGATAGTCCACAGAATATTTTGACTGGGGTCAACAGAAACAAGCAAACAAAAAAGACTCAATGAGGAATTGCTTGATTCTAAGCCTATCTGAAAGCTGAACATAGAGCTACTTTTTTTTTTTTTTTTTTTTTAATAAACGCTATCCATGTGCAGTAGGAAGTTGTTTTTCTCCCCACAGTTCACAAAACAGTTGTTCAAATTATGCTTAAGATTTGTACAAATGACAACTTGAAAGCAAAGGGGAAATACAAAATGACTCACTGTTGTCTTGAGACACCTTCCTCAAAGATATCAATATTCCATGCTTTCTGAATGGAATCAACTTCAACTGCAAAAGTTATGGAACAACTTCTGAAACTTTTGATACATGCTAGACAGGAAGGAAACAATCTTAAAATCATGAGTCCATACAGTAAGTGTGAATGGGAGACTTATATTTTATGGATATCTTAAGGTTAATTTAAAATCAAAAAACCCTAGGCTTTCTAATATGAGAGATCTTATAGTGTGTATTGAAATCTGTTTTAACATGAAAAGATGTAAGGAACAGTCACTGATTCAGTTTAAATCTAACTATTTTCCATTAACCAGTTTCTCATGCTCATCTCTACGATCAAGACAATTTGTTACATAATTTAAAAAAAAAAAAAATAAATCATATATCCTAGCATGTAATCAATGTTTTTAATGGATTCTTTTGATTAATATGTATTTGAGACATGTACTTTAGGACATAAAATTTTATAAATAATGAATGTAATCTTTTGAGAACGAGTAAGAATATATCATCATCAGACTTATTTGTTTCTTTTTAAAGAATTACCTTTATTCTTACCATCAGTTCTTTAATATTTCTGATACATTTGTATTGTCTAAATATTTCTTGTATCAGTAAATAGTGCTTATCTTCAAGCACAGAGATAAATGAAGTTTCTGTTATCTGTGTATCTGGTTTACAAGGCTATTTAGTTATTCTCCTTCTTAAGAACAGCAGAGAGGAGGACTACATGGTCCTTGGGCCAGATTGTGTGTTCAGTCTTGTGTCAATTTATGTATGTAGGGTCCAGGAATCAGTAAACACTCTTGAGTGTGTTTTCTGTTTCTAACCTAAAAATCTATACATTTTCTCCTGAACAAGCATTTAAATTAGGCTATTAGAGAATGTGGGCTAGGTACATAAACTAAATAGAGAACAGGAACTAATATCAAACAGTTTAGAATAGTATAAATGGTCACTTTACATACTTTTTTGGGGTTTTTTTGCATTTTTGTTTGGATTTATAAAATTTTGCATGTTTGTTTGGATTTATAAAATCAAGACATGTAAGAAATATTGCTTAGCTTCAAAATAAATCTCTTTGAAGTCTGATTAAAAGCTCAAGCAGGCCCAAGCAGATATGTTTTGCTTAATCACAAAAGAAAATAATTAATTTTTTTTAAATTGACTCTTACAGTTTCTGATATGTTGACAAATAGTATGGAGGGAAAAGGACTGCAAACCTGGATGATTCATAGTTACTGTCACAAGATGAGGTTAAGGTTACTAGAGTAATATACAAAGTGTTTAAAAGGTTCAAGGCCTTAAAGGAATACCTACATGGCAGTGTGCTTAACCTGCCATAGGTTGGACTTGATGATCTCAAAGGTCTTTCCCAAACTTGTCGATTCTGTGAGTCTGTGATTTATCCTTCTCCAGTGCTTGTAATCAGATAGCTCGGCCAACTATCTGAAGTAATATGTCAGTATGAACGTACTAGAGATTTCCCTAGTTCTCTAGTAAGGTCAAATTTCTCAGGTGAGTCACATAAAGCCCAGGGACCTTTTAGTAGCTCGTGTTCATAGGCATTAAGGTGCAGGAGAAAAAGAAATTGTTCAGAGAAACTCAAGTGTTCATTAATTGTTCACCAAAGAAAAAGTGAATCACATTGCAAGTGTATATTCTAGAAAGTTTTCAGGCTTGTTTCTGAGGATGTAGTTCTCAAAAACACTTTTAAGTACTTTTGAAGAATAGTTGGCTTATTGGCTTATACTTATTGGTTTGTTTGTGTGTTTTGTTTTCTTGTCATTTTGGGAAGCTTTATAGGACTAAAAGAGACAAGTTCTCATAGGATTCACTTTCTCAACTGATGGCAAAAGCAATTAAAGAATGCAGGGCTTTGCTACAAAATAAGTGAACACTGTAGGAAAGTAGGGGGAGAACGGGCAAGATTACATGTAATATTAGGGAATAAAAGTTCCAAAGAGTCTTTTTTAAATTGAGCAGGAGCGTGCAGTTGTGCCTGGCTTGAATTAAAGTATTCTCAATTAAGAAGGAATTGACTTTGTTGACATCATCTGTGAAGCAAACTTGATATTTAAACATATTATGAATTTAAACAAAATCTATAATATTCCTCTTTTACTGTATCCTTTCAGAGTATTTTAAAAGCCTAGTATCTTGGATTAAAAAGAAAATAGGTATAGTTCATGGTAAATATGTGATTATTCATTATAAATCTATGAGAGCTTATTTCTTAAGGTATGAAGAAGTGAACCTTCTTTAGACATGATTTAGCTCTTTAAAAAATTGATTACACTATTCTAATGTATTTGTGCTGTTAAAAGCTCTTTGGATTTGTTTAGCTGGTTTTGGTTTATTTGGATTTTCAATCAATTAAAAAAAACACGAGGGATTTGTGTAAAAGCTCACTTATATCTGAACAATTAACTACCTGTCAACTGGATTGCTGTGTTGTCTACATGGTAGAAATTGTAAGTAGATGGAGTAAAGATTTCAGTGGACAAAGTCAAAACATGGCTAGTCAAAGTCAAAACATATCATACAAAAAATACATTTTGTGTATTTTTGAGAACAGACATGAAAAAGCATAATCCTTTTTCAGTGATGATATGGAAACAATCATCTCAGTCTTCCTATTTGTAATGAAAAAAAAGTCTGTCTCTCCAAGGTTAAGTACAAATTTTTGTTCTTAAATGATTTGACCCTTCATACTCTGGAGTATTTACAAAACTTAGGTATAATGGTTTAATTTTTTAAGAAATTGCTGTGTCCTACTTGTTATAAATAAACAGGGCAGGAGATGATTATTAACTCCTTAAATGCCTTTATTAAAAGGGGAAAGCTCAAGGGATTGCCTACGCCTCTGCTGCTGCTCCCTCAATCACGGCCGAGGAGGAGGAGGCCTGAGTGGATTCTGCTGCTCACGCTGCAGAGCCGGGAGCTCATCCTCATGGAAGTTTTCAAGAACTTGTTGGGCCCAGTTTAGTCCAGGGGTGTCTTTCTTTCAAGTGCCTGAGGTTATGGTCAGCAGGTGAGAAGGGTTTACAGATGGCTGGTAAGACAGCTTCATGTCTTGCCAGCCGGGTGGCATTCTTTATGGGTCTGGATTATGTGCTGACTCGTTGTTTTGGTNGGCTGGGGGTTTTTGGTGTTAATAGTAAACATTCTGGCAAAGCTTCATGGAGGTTTCTGTGATTTCCATAATGGGCATCAGTTTCAGCTTGACAGGCAGGCAGGGGGTCGGCAGGAAGTCAGGCAGGGAGCAGGGAGCAGGAAGAGAGGCAGACAGAGGGCAGGGAGCAGCAAAACCTCGGCAACAGGCAAGGGCGTAAAAAACTTGGACTTAGGACACGAACTGGGCAAAAACCATTCAAGATAACAACATACATAACATCAACAGAACAGCCAATGTATTCTTAGCAGTCTTTAACACTTTTAAAGTAACCATCTACAGAACATTCAACACACAACTAGGAGTCATGGAGTTCCACCCACATCATACTCATTTCAGATCTTGTCAGGTTTCCAAGAATTGTGGATTTAGAGAAGCAGAACTTACATGTAGCTGGTTCCATACTATGGAAGTAATACTGTGATTACCACTTCATTAAATCCAACTAAATTTTGATGTTACTTATAAAAAAGATTATGCAAAAAAGATAAACTCCCTTTACTCCCTTTAGAGTTGGAACATTAGCATATTGAATAGGTGTAGCAGCTAACGTAGCAGCTAGGGACAGGCGCTTCGGAAGATTTCGGGTGTACGGGTAGGTGATAAGGTTAGGCTCTTCTATTGGTAGGCCTGCTGGGTCAGCCAGTCACATCTGAAGGATGACCCAAGCAGACAGGTGGAGTTTTGGTAGCAAAAGTTATAAAAACTCTGGGCAAGTTTCAATAAATCGCCATTTTGCCATCCACCACATTGGTGTTTTGTGAGCAATGGACCGAGCAGGCTAAAGGTGGTAGCTGCCGTGCTGTTGTCCTCGAGTCGGACCCCGCTTCGTGCCTGTGTGCCACTTCATTAAATCCAACTAAGTTTTGATGTTACTTATAAAAAAGATTATGCAAAAAAAGATAAACTCCCTTTACTCCCTTTAGAGTTGGAACATTAGCATATTGAATAGGAATTATGCTTTTCTGGATACTTCTAAATGTAACAAATAATATAGTTAATTTAAAAAAGCATCACAAATTATCTAACTGTGCAAAATTTCTTTTCCTTTTTTAATTAACTTTCATGAGTGAATGGTTTAAACCATTGAACATTTTAGACAATTGAAAATACAATATTGAAGCTCTTTGAAATCCTTAAGTCACATTTGGTAAATATATCTGTAGTTCAGACAGAAATGGTATCAATTTAATTTTTTATTTTTATAGTCTGATATAGTCTAAAAGAATGTTTAGAAAACTTCTAAAGCAATATTACTCATTGCTGTCATGGCTGAATTTTGGCTATCATTTTTCTTCATTTCTGGGTATCCTGCAGTTCTAGATTTTCAAATTTGTGAGTGAGTGAAAGCACATTTCTGAAGTCCTCAGTTTGGAGTACATCTTCTTGAGTCTTCTGAGTCTTCTATATATTTTAGCATTAACTATCAGACAATGTTTCCATCTGTCATAGTTCCCACAGAACTATGGCTTAATGCTGAAATACTTAGTTCTCCAGATTGATCCCTTCTCACAAATCAGGTTTAGGTTATTAACAAGACATCAAGGCAGATAGACTTCATTTAAGACATTGGGAAAATTCATTCTGACATCCATATCTTGGTCTTATCTTTCTTGTTCCCACTTTTTTCAACAATTCCCTGTTTTAATAGTTCCCTGTTACTCTTCCTAAACTCTCTTCAGGGTTTCCATGTTAGCAGACCTGATAAAAGATGATGAAAAAATAGAATATAGAGTATCCTGACTTGGAAAGGTATTCACAAGCATCATCAAAGTTCAATTTCTAGCCCCACACAGGTATCATGGTTTAGGAATGGTATTCCTCAATTTAGTTTTCCTATTGAAACCCATGTGCCACTCGCTCGCTTCCCCCTACCCTTCCCCTTAAAGAGAATTGGAGACACAAAAGGCAAGATTGCAGGCTGAGAAAAGAACAATTTACTGGAAACAACCAAGGGATAAGAAAATTATTAGTAATAGTAACACTACAAATAATAAAGTGCACAAGATTGAAGTGCATGTGATTTATTGGAACCAGTGTTCCCTCTGCCACTTAACACAAAGGAATCCCTTCTCCCCAGAAGATTCCCTCCTCCCTGCCTCTGGCATTGACATGAGGTGGTATAGGATAACCTCCATGTCCTAGCCATGCCTCCTTTCGTCTACGGCAAAAATTAACCCTGTCCTGGATAGAACCAGGACAACAAGACAGCCCCAAGAATCATGCAATGTGCCTGGCGAGATATTGCAAACACTTCTTCAACTCTGTCAGGCTTGGTGTCATGGCCACTTCCCTGAGAGCCTGTTCCAGTGCCCAGCTATCCTCTGGAGGTTGAACTTTTTTCAAATATCAAACCTAAACCTCCACTGACACAGCTTCAAGCCTTTACTTTGGTTCATATCACTGGTCATAAGAGAGAAGAGATCAGTACCTTTTGTACTTTGTGTCTTTTGGACACTCTCTAATAGTTGTATATCCTAAATTGTGGCACCTAAAACTACACACAAGGACTTCAGGTGTGGCTACACTAGCACAGAGTGGATCGGGAAGATCACCTCCCTTGACCAGCTAGTGATGCACCCCAAGACAAGTTGACCCTTCTGGTGGTCATGTCACACTGTTGACTCAGTAGAATGGGACTTAATGTTAGAAGAACCAAGATCTGAATAGTGGAGACTAGTAAGTTTATAAGAGTAGTGGTATATGGAGGCTGAAATATTACTGAAACAAGCAGAACCGAGCTCCTGGCAAGTGATGTTTTTGAGATCTTTTTCCCTCTTTTTATTCTTGCAGAATTGTCTTCTGCCATTTAACACAGAACAGAAAGCCTTTAGACATGCTCATAGAAAGCCAAATTATTTAATTACCTTAACATGATGGTTTTTATGTAAAATAAAGTAACAGATGGTAAGGTGTAGGTCTAGAGACAAAGGACTTTTCCAATTACTTATGAAGAGGTGAAGAATGAACAAATCTGCATAATTTTTTATATCATAAAAAGATAGAAAGCAATTTCCAGATTGATTGGAATAGGATGCCATTAAAATTGTTTCTTAAGGGAATATTTTAAGTGTCTGTTTTTCAGAATGAAGTGCCTGTAATTCATGGGCATAGATAACAGCTGTTCTGGCCTCTGTATATAAATGCAGTTATATTTCCACATATTTCAAAATTTTCATAAGTTATATGATCTATGTAAGATCCAATGGTTACTCAAAAGCGTCAGAAATGCAATTTAAGCGCTACTATTGCGAAAGGATTAACATCAGCAGATTTATTTTCTAAATGTTATTGTCATTGTGTATCGTACCTCCTCTAATATCATGTCTTTGTACTACAATAATTTCATTGTAAAGCAACTGAGAGAATAAAATCCAGCTGAAGAAATTATTATAAAAAAGACAAAATAAAGTGATATATTTGTAAAAACACTTGTATAATCAGAATTTTAGTAATGGAGAAAAGATAGAGTTTGTTTATAAGAACATTTCACCTCAATATGTACACATCTTGACAAAAAAAGCATCAAGTATTCTGTTATGAATTAACCTGAATCTATTCAGAATTGGTATGATTTTCTTGTTATCAGTCTATGTAAAATGTTTTACATAACTTGCCACAATGTAAAATATTCTGACATTGCACCTCAAGTCATCTTATTCTCGACACTCACTGTATGCTATGTGATACAGAAAAATTAACAAACTATCAGAAAATACTTCTTTTTGTTTGATTGATTTCTTATAAAATGAAGTCTAGAAAAGCCTTTTTGACTATCACTGGTACTCAGTTCACTGTAATTGAAACTAACACATCTTTGAAATATTTCAAGCAACAGTCAAATTTAATATGCACGTGGCTTTATGAATGATCACCATAAATATTCAAAGTGGTGAGACAAAGTTTTCCCTGCAAATGTAATCTTCTCAAACTCTGCAATGCTTAATAAGCTATTGCTCTAACATGACATATTTAGCCTTAACATTTTCTATGAAAGCATAAGCCTTTTCAGAATAAACATTCCTTTAACTGTCTGTGGACCTTACGACTCAGATTACTGGTTTCACTGAACAAGATAAAAGTGTTGAGTGCAAAATACTAAGTAATCTAATGTGGTTTTAACATTTATGACTATATAGAAAAGGGTAGTTATAAATTTCCTGATAAACTTTCACAAATGGAATGATATGCTTCACTAGTAAGAGAGAAGAAACTATATACTTTAATAAAGTAGTAAGTTAACTAAGAAAATTCAATCATAAATATAACAGTGGTTTAACAGGATTGGAGAGGAAGATACATTTGGTCATTTGCTGCATAGAGGACAGGGTCACATAAATATATCAGGGACAACCTTCTGTTGAGTCATGAGGTTTAGAAAGAATTCACCTTTCCCTTCTCAGAGAGGAGTCAAGGTGCACACTTAGTCCGGGACTTGGTCAACAGTTTATGTATAAAGGATTCAATATGAACAATTAATCCTATCTCTCATTTAGCTAAGATTTCAGATTTTAGCACACTATCAATCACTTCCAAGGATCTATTATAGCAAGGAATTTCTCAGCCTCTAGAAGTAACCTTAAGAGGCATCCCTACTCAATATAAAGTCCTAGTGTGAAGCCCCTGCTATGCAGGAGAGGTCAGCAGGCCCTGAGTGTATCACTATTTGCAAAGTAACATGATTGACTTATTTGTGTACTACCAAGACATCTGAGTCAATGTTCTAGACAGTCCTTGTGTACCGTGTTTCCATCTGTCCCCCAAAGTCCACAGGAAGCTAAATATGGCTGTCAAAACACCAGTGGTGATTATGGCTTAACAAGGGGCAGGGGTGAGAGAAGCACACTGTCACACTCCATGCCATGACCATAGTCAATGTATCTTACCTTCAGAGGTTGATGGAATGGCCACTCTGTGCATGTGAGTATGCATAAGTTATGTGTGCTTTGAACAGACACAGTCATAAACTAAGGCATAGATATTTCACCTAACAGAAGGAGCCTGACATACTGGATGTACAGCTTTTACCTATTCATTAATTTTAGTCTGAGAATCTCTTAGCTCTCATAAAAAATCCTTCAACCTATACCTGTCAATCTACTTCTTCCAGAACCATCCAGGTCCCTTCAAAGCTTGTCAACACTTTTCAAAATGTCTCGTCTAATCTCAGTCTTAGAACAAAGAGAAATTTTCTAAAAATATTTTCCTTTTTTCTATTCAACAGCTGCTTAATTTAAAGCAATTCAACTATCTTGTCCCAAAAAAGGACTATGAAAAAGTTACCACAGTACCCTATGAATGAAGTCTTGAAGCACCCAACCATTTCTAGGCTTCAAGAGAGTACAAAGATTTTTTTGTACATCTTTATGTTTATGTGTCTTTAATGTGTCTTGGAACTTCATATGAAGTATCCTAATAAAAAGTTATAGGTTAGCTTTCAGGTATTTCAAATCTGGAGAGAAAAGTATCTGATATGTTCAGAATCTGCCTCTTCTGTGAAACTTCTGTATTGTCCTTTACTCAGAGTTAGTTGTGAAATTGGAATCCATAATGATTATTTACTTTTTCTGAGCACACCAAATTACCTGGAAATGTTAATACCCTAGCTGTCTTTCAATGTCTGTCCTGGAAAAATTAGTAAAGTCTGGGATCTATTTGAAATAAGTTAAAGGATAACAACCTAAATAATGCCAATCAACACTATTTTCTCAACAGTATGTCTTCTAAAAAAATTGTTTAGGGAAAGAAACATAAGGGGAACATTTATGTACTTAGAAAATTTTCAAAGAGGTAATTCCAAGGCATCCTAATTCAAACCAACAAAGAATATTAGTTTCTGCTCTGGGAGTGATAAATATTTAATGTATTGTTTATACTGAAAAAAAAAAATCTGTACTACTGCAAGCATATGGATCTGATCATTCCAATATACAAAGTGTAAGACAAATTGGAATACAAGAAAATTTGAAAAATATTTAAAAGATGTCAAAGAAAATTTAGGGAGTTTCTGGTTACTTGACAACATATATATTTATATATATGAATATCACATGTATTTCATATAGGGTGTATGTGCTTGAATCTATCAGAGGAATGAAATGCAAATCATGCATCTGCCTCAACTTCAACAAAGCACTTTATATAGCACCATGTGGGAAACTATGGGTCATATGAGAAAAGATAGAAATCACTAGAACTACAAAGTTAACAAGGTTCTAGTTAAACGGAAGAAGACACCAGATATTATTGATACTGAATATGTTATGAAAGACAAAAGAAATAATGTTTCTCAAGGATTAGGTTGGTAATACTCTTAGGTGAAATTAAAGATTTTAGGTACGAATCAGGAATACCTCAAGGAATTTTACCAGTGTTGCAAATGTAAAAATCATTGTAATCCTAGAGAAAATGAAGACTCTTTCCTCACGTCCTGCTTAAATAAGTAAAAGTAATCAGAGTAGAGTTACTGAAGAAAATACAAACAAAGCAGGAAACAACTTCTTCCAACAGCATTTGCTCTTCTGTTCTATAAAATCTCTTACACTGACTTTCAACCAGTTTTGGCTAAGATATTCTTCTTTTTTGTTGCAGAAAGTTACTTGGACAGATGTGTACATTTCACTAACTGGTGAGTAACTGATGAATCAGTTCTAGCTGACAGACTGGTAGCTTCACAACTTTAATGATTTTTTTTAATTGTCTGTTCATACTCACAGGAGAAAAAGAATGGGTGAACTATGGTGCCAAAGAGATAGACCTAATAATGCAACATTTGACACTACAAAATTTTGTGTTTTGTAACTGGAAACTAGTAAGAAAAATCACTGACAAAACCTGAGGGCAGAAATTGAGGCTCATTGAAGCAGCTGTATTATACTCAGCCCTATGAGGTACCGATGTGTCACAGCTGTGAATAATGCAAATGGTGTCCTAGGATGTGTCAGCTGAGTTAGAACAATGTAAGTACATTATACAAAATTCTGGTGAGATAGTCTCTGAAATACATGCTCTGGTCATTCATACTGAAAGGAAATGAATTTAAACTGACAGATGGAGAGAGCTTCTGTGATAAAGTAGAAAATAGGAGGACCATTATATAAGAAGAGATTGGAAGCACTAGGCTTGGTTAGTATGGTGACACAAAAGTAAAAAAAGGATAAGGTTGGTACCTATAAATTCATCAAAGGTTACAGACTATGTAAGGTAAAGGGTTGGTAAAGGAACAAATGGATACAAGAAATATGTTTTGCTTGAAACTGAAAAATACCTAGTAATTCTATGGAATATATGGAAGCCCAAATTTTACAAGTGTAACAGGAGAAAAACCAAAGATTAACAAAACAAAGATTACTTTAAATAGATTTTCATAATTTTTTTAAGTATTAATGACTGTGAATCCTGCAATAAAAGAAGCCATTGCTTTATTAATATATTGCATGAACAATTAATAAGTCATATGTATTGAAAGACATAAACAGATATGAAATATATACCTTGAATATAGGTCTTCATGACTTTAAATATCTCTTCAAACAGCTGGAAATATGAATCTGAATAAAATCAACCAACTGATTTTTTTATGGAGTCAGTTGCAGGCCTGGGAATAACAGGTTGTACTATCTGTACAGGAAAGAACTCTCTTTTTTGGGAGGGAAAAGAACTCTCTTCTTTTGGAATTCTTTAAAAAGAGATCAGTTTGCCTCTAGGTCAGCCTGAACTTGCACATTAATCTGTAGCTAAAAGAATTAATCTAATTCTCAGCTGTCTTCATTTGATAAAATGAATCCTACTCATAAACTGTAACAGGCCTGAATAAGGAAAAATAATTGTCACTAGCAGAGTCTCTCAGATTACCTAGAGAAAATTGCAGCTTAATACGAAAAAGTGGAAGAGAGAGAGACTAGGACTGTCTAGAAGAAGTGAAAATAAATGAAATTTATTAGAGGAAAAAATAAGGAGTGTGTGAAGAAGTTCATAAAAGTTATCTGTCTATGGCAGTGTGAAAATAAAGTGTTGGTAATAGTGGGAAAATTATGGATAACACCAGGGACATATTTTGGCAAAGAAAAAAAAAAAAAAAGCCAACAAAAATCCTCTATAACCACAGCTGATGATAATCAAATATAATGTAGAAACACTTGAGAAAAGTTCTGGTAGAACAGCATGCACTGTGATAGACTGTTAGATTTTAGGGAGAATATATCCATGTCCAGAATCTGATTTTTTCCCTAATATGTATAATCTGCTACTAGTCCGTAGCTATCTGTTTTCTGTGGCAACTCTTCAGGATTCATACAAAATTCATATTGCCTCTTTCTTCTGCTCTTTCAGTTTACACCATTGCTAATTGAAGGCTCAGTTCTTGAGGTCCTTAGGATCATTCTGGGTGCATTTTTAGTGCAGCTATGAATAGAAGCTAGTGAAAGCATAGGTGGTTGTGATAGTTTAAGGCCACTTTGGGAGGAGAACTCCTAGGGAAAACCCTCCCTCCTCTCCCCCAAAGCGGTNGTAAAAATAAAATCTGCATATTTACCACCAGAAAAATAGAGACCTTAGTAAAATGTAAATTCTGTTTGTGTAAGAGAGGCATCTCAAACAGTGTCATTCCAATGCCTTAGCCCAGGTATCTAGTTTCATTTTAGTGACATTCTTGGACATATCTTCCTGTTCAGTTTGGATGTCTCAGATGTCTTGAGGTGTCTGTGAGGGATGAACTCAGTCCCTTAATTAAACCAGCAGTAGTTCAACACAGGCTTCAAAGGAGGTAAAGGCATGAGCCACAGTAAGTGGAAGAATTCCTCAAGTTCCATTCTGTTCTCTGAAAACCCAAAAAGGAGCAGAGTGACACGGTGAGCACTGATGCACATGTGCTTGAAGAATTAGCAGGGACATGTTGTGAGCTGGCTGCAACCCCCATTCCCTGTCCTTGCAGTGCTGTGAGGGAAAAGGTAGAGAACTCGGCCGAAAAGTGGAGACTGAGAAGAAGAGACAGGTGGGGAGAAGGTGTTTCAAGATTTGGGTTTATTTCTTATATCCTACTCTGATTTTATTGGTAATAAATTAACCTAATTTCCCCAAGCTGAACCTGTTTTACCCATGATGTCAACTGGTGAGTGATCAGTTCCTATCTTTACCTTGACCCACTGGGTTTTCCTTACAACTATGTTGAACTACTGCTGGTTTGATTAAGGGATCGTGTGCATCCCTCATAGACACCTGTCCCTGTCCTGTTGAGGAGGAAAGTGACCGAGTGACTTTAGTGGACACCTGGCTTCCAGCTGGGTTCAACCCATCACAATACAGAAGTCCAGTGGTAGACCAGCAGAGTATTAAAGATAATACTCTACCAGCTTCTTCTTAGCTTCACAGCCTTGGCAGATGGTACAATTGCTTGAATTGTTTTCACGGTTTTTCCTGACTTGTGCTGCTAGGTTGAAAGCTGTAGATATAAATTATTTATATCTGATCAAAATTAATAAATTACCACTTTTCCTAGTTAGTTAAAGCACAGTTTAAAAATAAAATTATAAACAAGACATTATATATATACTTCAATTCCTAAAGTTAATACAGATCTATATGAAAAAATAAACAATGCGTCTTTTAATTCCACAATGACAAATACATTTCTCATCAGGAAATAAGAATTGAGGTGCTATAATGAACTGCTCAAAATAATTTTTGAAAGCATTATGCACTTTCTGATGTGTTTGATGATGTGATTTCTGAGAAAGTGCAATTATATCTAAAACAAAGAGAGATAAGTGTAAAATGTATGAAAAACTATTAAGTAATTTTTTAAAACAAACAAAAAAAATCACAAAGTTTCCAGATTTTAAAAATATTTTAGAACAGTATTAAGATTTTATAAAGCAAAAAACTCCCTTCTCTTATGTCTCTAGAGAGATCATCATCACAGTATAAATTTATTATATTTGTATACATCAATATCTTCAAGATCTTGTTACATGTCAACTTGCTGTAAAAACACACCTATTATGATAAACTGCAGTATTTGATATAAAAGCTTAACAGCAGATAACTGTATTAAACCAGGTTCATCTAGCACTGGTTAGGTGTCTGAGACCTTCAAAGTGGAATGAGATCACACAAGAGCTACAGCAGACCTGCACTGGCTGCAGGTGGGCAGAATATTCAGCAGCTTCTCAAATAGTATTAGATTCTCATGTGTAGGCAACAGAATCAAGTCCCTGATATGCAACCTGAGATGAGCTGAACTGTTCTCTAGACATCACTGACTGTCCTGATTAGATTTCTATTGACTATAGTCTAAATTCAGATACCTGGCTCATGTATAGACATTCAAGTATAGATTTATAAAGACATTTGAGTATAGACAGATAAGTGCAGTTACTACTGAGCTGAACCCAACATCTGAAGCTCATTAGAATTCAAACAGAAATGTAAAAAACCGGGTTTTTTAGTATTAAACAAATGGTTTTGTTAATTCATATTTTCAAATCCAATTTGCACGCAAATTTAATTTTTGTACTCTGAAGATAATAATTTACGAAGTATGACCAGTGTCATGTATTTTAACACTTTTTGCTGTTTATCCAGTCTTTACTTGTACTACTTCATAACCTATTTCCCACTAACATTTTCTGTAAGGAAGGCATTCAGCTGCTGTTACTGCCTTTGAGAATCGTTCCTCAATGCTTTTCTGCAAGGAGAGAAATTGCAGTTAGCTTGGTTTCTAAAAAAACTTAACAGTTATTACGTGGTGGGTTTTTTTGGTTTGTTGTTGTTGTTGTTTTGTTTCATTTTGTTTTGGTTTTCCCATGAAAGCTGAGTTAATAAGAATCATGCAGCCCAAATCTTGGGTATATAAAAATTTGACCTGTGTAGAATTTAATTCAAGTTATCTATTATGGTTCTAATGATAAATATTATGGATTTCAGCAGGTGTTAATATTTCAAAGTGGCATAAATATTTCAGAAGATGGCAGCTCCTATCTTTGTGATCTGACAACTAGAAACTATCAGTTCAAAACAAGATAAGCCACATGTTTTACGTGATGCTAAGAAAAACTTAAAATCAAATCATCAAACCCCCAGATGTTTCTGAGATATTAATGGTTCAGGTGTCCTAATTTTTAATAGCTGAACTCTACAGGGGTATGTTTTTCAAAGTATATGTTTTATGCAATATATCTTTATTTTTCAGTAGCTTCTCATATGACTCAGAATCAGAATCTTTGACATGACAATAACAAAACAAAACAAAACAAAGCAAAAGAGCAAAACCAAAATTCAACATAAAAGTAATAAACATTAAAGTGGGCCAAAATTAGGAGTTGTAAATTTTGAAGATATATAATACAGTAGATCTAACACCAGAACTATCCAGGGAATGCTTGGATGACTTTAGGTCATCTTTATCCTGTCATAAGAGAATGTTACAGATATACAAATTGTTCACAGAATTGCAGAATCATGAAGTTTAGAAGTAACCTCCAGAGGTCATTTAGGTCCTAAATACATCTTTTGTGCAGAGCAGTTAAAGAAGATTGCTTTGAGCTGTGTGCAGTAAGATTTTGAGTAAGATTTTCTACAGATAAACATTTCTCTGGGCAACCTGTTCCAGCATTTGACCACTCTTATGTTAAATACTGTTCACTTTTTTTCTTGAAAAACTTCACAGCATGTTCTCTTTTCAGGCCCAGTAGGGAAATGATTGTTTTTTCCTCAGCTCAATGTACAAGCATTGAAAAACAAGGTCACTGAAAGTTACTGATTTACTTGTGTCTCCATAACTATTCAGTGTCTTCATTCCCTGCTATTAAAATCAGAATTACTTCAGGTGTATGGAGTACAATTTCTTCACGGAAAGAAATCATTAACCTTGCAAACTCCAACAAATTAAGTTGATCCTCTGGAAACTGAATTTCTTAAATTTTTATGTGTGGCTGTCATTTTCTTCTGTCTTCTGGTAAAATGTTTTGGGCTCAGATATGAATGTAAGATTAGGAGACCAGTGCCAGAGAAAGGAAAGAACCAAACGTGAGAATAGTCATCAGATGTTCTTATTTACCTGATACTGCCTAATGGTTCACCTCTTCATTACACAAAAAGAAGCAAAAGAGAACAGGGGTTTTTAGCCTATTTTTATCTTCAACTATTTTTTTCTTTCTCTTAATTTTCATTTCCATTCTTAGTTAAATATATACATGCACTTATTATATATTCATGTCTATTTGTCTATATATATTAAACCAAAATGAAACTAAACCAACCTTCTATTATTAATCTGCAAGGATCTATTTTCATGCTTTAATCAAACTGAAGAATATATGTGGGAAATGCAAGGCAAAGGTTAACTTCTCTATCCTATTACAGCTGTAGTCACTGGAGACAAAGAAAGTGTATCTTTTAACACTTCATTTTTCTTTTTTTTTATCTTACTGCAGTCTTTTTGCTTGGCTTTCAATAATAAATTTGTTCAAACTATGTTTTCTCTAAAGATTTCTAAATTTAGTATGTGCTTCAAATACCAATGCCCACAGTCTAAACTGTGTCAGCTGGAGTTGTAAGATAAAAGTTTGTTTCAGGTCTTGAAAATAATGTTTGAGTTAACTATCATGGGTTATGTCAGTTTGGTTTTAGTAAATCTTTATTAGTTTACTAATATTTTTTCACAATCTGGATGTACTTCTATGCAGTAACCCTCTGAAGTTACCACAAGGGATCTTGCCCTCCCATGGAGAGAGCACAGCCCATAAGCTGTATTCACAATGGCAAAGCTCACCACAGGGAAGTCTCCTTGGGAGACTGTTTCTCAAGTTAGGGAGAGTAAAATGTTTCACCCCCATGGGCCCTTGAGGCTCTATGTTAATTTGTTATCCCACATTGGTTGTTTCCCCACCTCCTAGTTTTTCCCCTCCCCTGATTGGTGCATTTTGGATCCTCTCCCCCATTGGTAGTTTTCCCAATTCTCCCCGTGATTGGTCCCAGTTGCTAGCCCTGCCTACTGAGCCCAGCAGTGCATTCAGTCACTGGTTCTTGCTTAATAAAGGATCTCCCAGACTGGATGCCTGGCTCCTGCTTTCATTTCTGTGTCGCCTGAAGGAGCTGCTGGAGGCAGCTGCCACTGCAGCTTCACAAAAGAGCTAAATCACTGGAGTGCCTGTGCCCCTCAGAAGCCCGAGACACCCATGGAGCAGCCACCAGAGAGGCCACTGGCAGTCGGTGGCACTTCTATTGTGTATTTAAATATTATCTCAGAACAGTAAAATATCTGCAGCTTACACAGTAAAGCAGCACTGGTATTAGCGATCTAGGTGCCAAAAGAAATCTGTAATAATGTCCAGGACAACAAGGCTGGTGAAAGCTCTAGAGCACAAGTCCTATGATGAGCAGCTGAGGGAGCTGGGGTTGTTTAAGCGCAAGAAGAGGAGGCTCGGGGCTAACCTCACCTTTCTCCTGAGAGGATATTGTAACAGGGAGGTTCTTGCCCAGCAACCAGTGTCAGAACAAGACATAGTGTCAAGCTGTGCCAGCAGAGATTCAGGCTGGACATCAAGAGGGATTCCTTTGTGGAAGGGATTGTTAAACATGGAATGGACTGCCCAGGGAGTTGGTGGCATCACCATCACTGGAAGAGTTTAGGAAAAGACTGGATGTGATACCTATTGCCATGGTCCAGTTGACAATGTGGTGTCCAGTCAAGGGTGGACTTGATGATCTCAGAAGTCTTTTTCAATATAAGCAACTCTGTGATTCTCACTTTCCCAAAATGTGAAGTTATTCCTTCTAGAATTAGATAAATACACACCTGATCTATACAACTTCAATTGTTAAATCTGGTTAAATAAAACCTGGGATGTTTTTCAGTCCTGAAAATCATCGCATACAAATATCTGGCTATGGACAAGAGAAAGCAAATCTTACAGAAAAATAAAACTGTATCTATTTTAAAGATCGCAAAACAAGTTCAAAACACAGTTTGTCAAGGTGCTTGACTGATAAAATACTTGAAATTCATCTTAGCTCATCCTTTTCCTTTAGTACATTTAGTTTTATTTATAGCTGTCCTTCCTCTGTCTTTTGTTACTTTTCTGATGTCACTTTTGTTTTAAAATCTCTTGTATAGTCCTTAATCCAAGGCATAACAAGTTATTTTTTATTTTGTTCTCCTTTTCAGCAATCCCAGGCCCTGAACACCAGAAAGAAAAGCCTGGAGGAAGGAAGACTATCCTTGGTAACAAAGGATCAGATTAGGGAACAATTTAGAATTCTAGAATCATAGCATGAATTGAATTAGAATAGATCTTTAAGGATTATCTAGGCCAAACCACATTACATGGACATGGATACCTTCCTCTAGATTAGGGTACTCAAAACCTTTTTCAACCTGTCTTTGGATTTGAAACATTTGCAAGGGTTTGGCACCCACAGCTTCTCTGGGCAACCTGCTCTAGTGTCTCACTGGACTGGTAACAAAAGAATTTCTTCTTCATATCCTATCTAAATCTACCCTCTTTCAGTTAAATCTATTACCCCTTGTCCTGTCACTCCAGGTCCCAGTAAAATGTCCCTCTCGACCTTTCTTAGATGGACTGCGTCTTCTGTTTTACAAGATGAGCAACCCCAACCCTCTTAGCCTGTTTTGATAACATAGATGTTCTATCCCTCTGATGATTTCTACTGCTATCCTCTGGATGTGCTCTAACATTTCCATGTCTTGGTACTCCAGAGCTGGATACAGCACTCCAGGTTGGGGTCTCATGAGAGAAGAGTGTAGGGAAAGAATCATCCCCCTCAATCTGCTGGCCATTATTGTGTTGATGCAGACCTGGACATGATTGACTTTCAAGGCTGCAAATGTACAGTACTAGCTCATATTTTTTCAGCCATGAGTATCATCAAGTCCATGTCTACAAGGCTGTTCTCAAAATATTCATCCTCATGGACAGGGAGTTATCCTGACCCAGGTAAAAGACTTTACATATGGCCTTGTTAACTTCATGAGATCCTCCTGGATGCACTCCTAAAGCCTGTCAAAGTTCCTCTGGAAGGCATTTCTTCCATCTATTGCATCAACTGCATCCCTCAGCTTGGTGTTCTTTAGATCATATAAACAACTCAAAATTCCCACAACAGAGGTATTTCCATGTATAAGTAGTTTTTCATTCAAAGAAAGCAAGTTCCTCATAATGTGGCAAAAAGTTACATTAGTATTCTCCTATATTAACCTCACTTTTCAACCTTATCCCCTGCACCAATTTAATTATAGAACTTACATGCTGAAGTAGCTAGACACTGTGAAGGAAAAGCAAATTCTTTTATCTCGTTCTTCCACCAAGCTCCTTGTTGGAGTCACAGTGTAAAACTTAGCTCAGTAGGAAAATGTCATTCTTGCCCTTTGATGTATTTAGATTATGAGTCACATAGAGCTACCAAGTATCTGGTTTTGTTATGAAAAGAGAAAATGATTACAAATGAATTTTCAGTGAAGCTCTCATCTAGGGACTAAACCCATCACTGAGATTAAGATAGGTCTCTTTTGTGTGTCTTATGACTTAACAGCTGAAGTCTCTTCTGTCCCTAAGTATTATATGACTTCAGCATATCCCTTCACAAGTAATGGAGAGACTGGAAAAGGCACAAGTGGATGCTTTTGGATAACTAAAACCTTCTTTATGATAACACTTCATAAAAATGGAGTTGTTTTGCTTCATTATTGTAGAATTTATCCAACAAACAAAACACAAATCTGTCTTCCTTTAGGCATCATAGTTAGATATTTAAATCTGAAAAAGTCATAAAACTTTTGCAGTGAAAGGAGATGTGTACTTCCATTATAGAGTTTTTGATAACATTCTAAGACTGACAGGTAAGAAAAGTCAGATGTACTATCATTTATATCTGCTTATTTGTCAATTCCCATCCAGAGAATTAAATTCATATATGACCTCTAGAGCAGATGCAAATAAATGAAGAATGCTTTCTTGAAGGCAATAAGATACGTTGTCCTTCTCTTCACAAAAGCTGCTACATTGCCAGAAAGGACCTAGTCTATTTTTCCATAAATTAGGGCTGTTGGACAACATGCATTTGTTGTACACATATATATGTTCTTAGTGAAATTTGGTGAAAACAATTTTTCCTGATATCAGAATGACAATGACAGTTGGGTTTCCTGTTTAAAAACTCAGAAAGAACCACTTAAATAAGAGGTCTTTATTTAAGCAGTGAAGTGGGTTCTCCCCTCTCTGCTTTTGTCATTATCTTTGCTGTACATGTCAAAGTTCTGGTTGGCCTTTGTAAGAAGAAGTTGAAGCAGCCCAATGCCAGGGACAAACAGTTCTTAGTAGGTCTACAGTGGACTTCAGTCTGTGGAAGAACCCATGCTGAAGCAGGAGAAAATTGTGCAGAAGGAGAGGCAGAGAGGAGCTGGTATGGACTCATAACACTTGATTGCCCATCCCACCTTGACCACAATGGGGAGCTGGATAGAAAAGTCAGGAGAGATCAGCGAAGTTTAGTCTGAAGAAGCAGGGTTAGAGGTGAAGCGGTTTTTTTAGTAATTTCTCTTTGTTTCTCATTACTTGAATCTACTTTACTTGACAATAAATTCCATAAATTTTCCCCAAGTTGAATTTGTTTTGTCCTTTATGGTAAGCAATCTGCCTATGTTTATTTTGACCCATTCATTTTTTTCCTTCAAATTTTCTCACCCTGTCCTGTTGGGGAGGGCAAATTACAAGATTCTGATGGGTAACCAGCTGCAGTTGTTGCACAACCATAATCACAAACAATCTATTTTTATCATGAAAATAGCTAGGACCAAAAGATTATTGTATATCATCTCACATTGCCAGGGGCAAGGGAGAAGGGAGTCCCTTCTGGGGGAAAGGGTTTCTGTGTGGTCAAACAAATGTGGCAGAGGGAGAGGTGGGGTAACACCAATTCTGAGCCTGATGGAGCCTTTGGGGAGTGCTGATTCCAAGCTGGAGAGAGTGGTTGGGTAATGCCAAGCCTGATGGAGCATTTGGGGGATGCTGCTTCCAGCTGGAGGGATTGCTTGGGTAATGCCAGCTCCAAGCTGGGGGACCAACTGGAGTGCCATGGCTGTGGTCAGTTTGGGCACTGTGGAGAGCATTTTGCATGTGAATCACGCTCTCCCTGTTGTGCACTTTTGTTCTTAATCTTGTTGCTGATACTATTTGTTTTCTTATCCTGTTGCTGTTTCAAATATATATTTTTTTATCTCAGCCCCTAATCTTTACCTTTTCTGCCTTCAGTTGTCCTCTCCAGCCCACTCCCAGGGGAAGAGGGAGAGGGAGGTGGAGCAAGAGAGCAGCACCATGATTTGGAGAATCTCAGTGGGAGCATTAAACTGTTAATTAACTTTTTAAACTAACACTTAGCTTCCTTCCCAAAAAGTATTTGAATCTGATTGATATTGCAAGTATGATATTTTTATATTCAAATTGTCCTCAGATACACATTAACAGAGATTTTAATTTTTTTTCCATATCCAAGTTAATTAATTTAGCTATCAGATCTTAACATCATATTAAAATGTTACAGCCTCTTATGAAGATCTCTTAGTAATGCTGACAAAGCTAATTTCCCAATTAAATGCAGCATATCTATAGGAACATGACTTTGTATCTGAACTTATTATTTAGGCAGTAGTGTAATGAATCTCACAGCAGTGCCACGCTCCCAAGACTACCTGTGTTTTGAATCCCAGTCATCATAATGAATCACGCTTCTTTGACACTTGATTGGTCTCTTTACCTCTCTCACTGAGTCTGGGCTGGACTGCTTATGTCTATCTCTTGTGCCTGAGAGAAAGCAGGTCTTTGTATGCCATTGATTCAGGCTGTTCTCCAGACACACAAAGATGAGATGTATCTTCTAAATCATCATAATAGATAAGGTTATGTTTAGCTCATCTCTAGCTCAATTCAGTAATGTTTAGTAAAAGGCAAAATAGAAAAGCACCTACTTTAAAGAAAAATCAACTGTCTCTACACTACTGTCTCAATTCCTGTGAGGTCTCAAGATTTGCTTTGTGAGGTAATTTTTTTAAAAAATGTGGCCTTTTCCTTTCATTATCTGCATGGAAGCTTCTGGTTGATGAACAGTATAAAGATGTGGTTCTTCATATCTGATGCCTAAATATGAATTTATAAGCACTTAGACTTGACAGTTTTAGCATCAAATACAGTTCTTTACTATCCTCAGATGCCTTTTTCTCATTACTTCTCTCACAGAGTTGTTCTTGAATATAGATTACACTATTTAACCAGACTATTTTATCTCTTTTAAAACACTGTGACAGATGTGTAAATGCTTTAACATTTACAGGTAAATATTTATTTCTGAGTTATTTTTTATCAGTTTCCTGTTATTTAACTATTTATGTGTGGGGTTTTTTCCGATGGTGTTTAACATCTAAAATTTTTTTCCACTAAGAAAACCCAGTGTGAAGTATCAGCTTTGAAAACAGTACAATTGGATATGTGAATAACTCTGTGAACTCACCAGTAAGACTTAATGAATACCAATGTTTTCAGCCTCTGTAACATTCAAATTCTACAGGCAACTATGTCAGAAACTTTCAAACTTCATCGCAAATTATGGTTTATTTATAAGCAGTTAAACATATAATTTTCTTTTTGGCCTAGTTTGGCAGATTTTTTTTTATTCAAAAAGACCCCATAGAATTTAACTAATTTAATCTGTTTTTTTCTGCTATAGAAATGGAGAATTGATATGTATAATATGTTTCTGGATTTAAATTGCTTTCATATTAACTGAAGTCATTAATATAATTGTAGTAAAAGTCAATATTTATCCATTCACAACTCAACCTGCTTCTTTTGGTGGTTGTAGAGTGTAAACTAAAGTCATTCTCATGGTCCCAAAATTTTAAATACTGCAGATTTCATCTTTATTTTTGAAAAAAATTGAAGAGTAAATTCAAAGCAAGTCAACACTCCCATTCTTCTGTATAGCAGAGTGAAACCTAGAGATTTAGCCAAGTATTTGAATAACAGGTCTTGAACAGCAAATCTGGAATGGCAATTGGCTTAGCGTTGTACTCTTCACCTCCAGATACAGAAATTTAAAATATTTAACATCCTGAGAATTCCTCAGTCTCTTTTTGGAGTTTTATTAGAAATATGAGGACAGCTTTATGTGGAGATACAGCTCTTCACTACAGTTTTTTGTGACTTCACCTAAAAGAAAACACTAAGAACTAACCCTCCTATCTTGCATTTAGAGAGTGTAGTGGGGAATGTTTGTTGTGGTATGGAATTCTAGATCTTTCGAACTGATAAAGAACTTTCGCTAAACTAAAAGAAATACCAGAGATAACTCAACCCCATGTGCAAAGACTATGATTATTCCAGACTATTTGGGGTACCAAAAACTGTGTGAAAGAACCCCTAATTATTTATTACATTTTAAACCCCTGTGCAGATATCTCATATGTCACTGAAGAAAAATAAACAGTACAGTCAAGCAACTAGAGAAGAAGGCTACAATAACATGTGTTTGTGAGTGTGTTTGTAACTATATGAAGGAAGCAGTGACAAGAATCTTCAGCTAAAAATTTATAAGTGAATTATAGGTAGTTGTAATATGTAGTCAAAGACATTGGTAAATCATTTCAGTGGTAATGCATTCTTTGGAAATAAGCCAGTCATTGACGATAATTCACTGCAGGTATTTTCAATTCTGTTGTTTCCAGTACTTGGGTTATATATCAGAGTCAAAAGTAAGAGTCATCATAAGAGAAAATGTAAAATATTGTATTGTTTTTACTAATTCTGAGACAAATACTTCCATCTTTTTGTTAAACAGTGTTTATCTCAGTGGTGACTGATTCTGCAGAAGTTTAAGCCTGTCTTGTATGATTATGTCAGTAGAATATTTTTACTGTTTTAGTGGGCTGGTCCTGACTAAGAGCCAAACACCAACTCAGCAACTTGTTCACCCCCCCTCCTTTAGGGACACTGGGGTAAAAAATAGGATTAAAAAATCTTCTGGACCAAAATAAAGACTGGAGAATGTTTGCCAAATACTGGGAGAAACTGATTTATTTTATTGCCATTTAAAATAGATTTGGATAGGGAGAAAGCAAGACAAACAATAAAACAAGACAGTTCTTTACCACTCTCTGAAACTTAATTTCAGACACTCACGCAGACTTTCTTACTCTTCCCCTAAGCAGCAGGGTAAGGTTTAGGGAGAAATAGGTATTGCTGACTTCTCTTTGCAACTCCCTCCTTCTCGCCTTTGCCCTGGTGTGTGTTTTCCCATGGGCTGTAATCAGTCCTCGTGGGCAAAAAGAAAATCTACTCTGGAGTGTGTTCTCCACAAACTATAATTCCTTCAGGAAATAAACATCTGATCCACGCTGGGTCCTCTCTTCCTCCTCCTACTCCTCTCCCCTTTTCTTCTCCTTCTCCTCTGCTTTACTTTCTACCCCTGATGTTTCCTCTTCATTTCTTTTCTGCCTATGCAGCATTCTTTTTCCTTTCTTAAACATGTTGACACAGAGGGGCCCACCACGGTTCTGCAGTGGGTCCATTGTGGAGCCATCTGGAGCTAGTTCTTCCCAACACAGGGAAGCCCACCACATCCTTACGCAGAGGCCACTTTTGCAGCAGCTGCTACAAAAACTTTATGACATAAACCCAATGTTTTTTTTGAAGAAAAAAAATCACTTGAGAGCAAATTTTGATTTTTCCATCTTAAGATCCTACTTCAAAAGCCTCTAACATTTCTCCTGTACTTGTCAAACCTTTTGACAAAAACAATGAATAGCAGAGATTTTTTTTCTAGAGGCCCTCCTACTCTAAATATGGGCCATATGGTTAATTCAAACAGTGCTTCTTGGTTTTCTGTTAGATGTCTCCTTGAAAATCTAAAAGCCTTTTTTTATTATTATTTCTTCTTTTGAAATCCTGATCTTTTTTGAGGAATTTATGAAGGAGAAATAGTGATTCTTGACCAGGTTTTGGTTTGGTGGGTTTTTGTTTGTTTGCTTTGCTTTTATGGGTTCTGTCAGTTATGGTTGATTGGTTTAGGGCTTTTCTTTTTTAGATGAACCATAGATGTGAGATCTTTTTAGATACATGGATATTCATTAATAATTACTGTCCTCAGATCCACATGCATTGAATCAGATTTCCTCTACTTTTTATTAGTTAATTCAATGATGAAGTTCTAGACCAATTATGGAACATTTAGGTAAAATTTTATTCCATTTCTCATAACATATCATATTTCTCAGAATATAAATCTAATACTAATAAAACTCTCATAAATTATAATTTTACACACATAATTTACCTATATGCAATTTAATCTTTTTAAGTCATCTGCTTGCAGATTTCAGTGTTGAAGTACTTGACAGCAGGGGAAGAAGAAGAATATTCTGTTTTGGCTTTTCTCTTGTTTCAATTTTTTTTTAAATTTTTTTATTTTTAAAACAAAAAGAAAAATTTATTGTTAAAATTACTTGAAGCTTCAATATTAGTTCCTCTGTGTAACCAACAGGGTGAGAGCTTTCTGGATTTTTATTTGGTCGCTACTTGCGTAGTTTTTCCAGTGGTAGGTGAACTATCCATCCATTCTCAAAAAAAAAAAAAAAATTCTGTTCTCTATTTCACTGAGATATTCAGTTTAGTATGAAAGCAGCAGAATATTAACCTCCACAGTTTTTATGTGCTGAGAGGATACTTGAACTTGTAGGCACCGGGTTCACAATGTCATAACAAGAAAAAACCCTGTTTTCAGATGTTAGTATCACATTGTTCAGAATATTAATGCATTTTCCATAAAGCAATAACTGAATTAAAATAAAAATTAAAAAGGAACAAAACACCACAAAAAATCTTAGGAAATCTGTTGGAGAAATCAAAGTCTTCCTCTTCAACTGAAGCAGAATAACATAGGTATTAGATCATTTCTTTAAATCTATTTCTTTTGTCTCTAGGTTTTGCTGTACAGCAATTAAGTTTCAGTAGAAAGCATGTAGGCCTTCCAGTGAGGTTATTTTCCCCCTAAACTTACTACTGTGGCTATTTTATTTGACATTTTTATTTTTCAAGATGAGAAACAAACTGAATCACCCGATTTTATTTTCCATTCAACATATATCTTTAGTAGATGGTTAACCACATAATGTCAGTAAAATTCTGCCCTCCTTACCTTTATCTGTAGTTGTGTTTTAAGAGTGTACTCCATATATCAGTATAAGCACCCACAAAGGTCTTGTTGAGAGACAGTTTTCAGGTTCTGGATATCAGATACAGGGGGATTCCACTTAGTCTACTGTCTTCCTTGAGTAAAAATGTCCAAAGAGATCCTTAGAAATAAAAAATGACCGAATAATTAAAAATGTTTTGCTTACCTTTTACTTGTATTAATTGACAACATTTTCCCCTTTCAATTTAGTAGATCATAGAAAGATAAAAATTTGCATGCTGACATGCTTTATAACTGCTAAGAATTCAACCATAGAGCATTTACTTTGAAATATTACTTTTTCCATACAAAGAAAATACAATTAAACAAAAATTAAAAGGCAAATAAGCAAGTACTGAACAGTTTATGATCCAGAAACAAAGAATATAACAAACACTAGAGCAAAATCTTCTTTCCTCTCAAAAATGTAGTAACACTTTTGAATATTTAATGTTCTGTTAGTTTTTTTCTACCTGCACAAGAGCTATTAGTATTAATACAAATTGCAGCTTCTGAAGCCTCAGATGTTGCATTCAAAGCTCATTTTCTGATGTCATTAAAACATGGCTTTTTACAAAAGTGATTTACTTTATTTTCTAAAATACTATTCACAAGGATGCTTTGACATAATTAAGTCAGTAACATTACTTAGAACCTCCACATAAAGGTAATTATTTCATTGTCAAATATTATGGTAATAAATGTAGACTAATGATGTAATTTGCTTCAATTAAAGTTGTTTTATGAAAATTGTATTTCTGCATATAAACCTTAAAGGCTTCTGATTTCTCAAAGGCAGAACTGAAGGAAAGTAAGTCCATGGTTTGGTAAGAAACCGATTATCTATGCATTCCCCCCATATTGGGAAGCTCAGGATGCGTATTTCAAAATTAAAAACACTGCCCTCCTTGTGGCTCCAAATTCTTTCCCCGTCCTTGCTCCACAAAATTAAGCAGAGAGCAAGCTGCAAGCTTTTCTTCTGTTTCACATACTGAAATAAATAGTGCACTTTAATTGTAAGGGATAACCCACTCTGGTGGACTCAGTGCCATGCCCAGGCCCTTTGCACAATGAAGATATTATACCTGAAATTTAATAGGAGAAGTGACAAGCTTTTGGCAAGTCTCATGTGGGATTACAACATGCCACGTGTAATGCTCTCTGAAGTAAGCATTACTGTCTTTCTGCTAAAGGTGCTTAAAAATCTTAAACTGACAAGTCCTAAAGCTGATCCAGACTTCAGCAGTTCACCCTGTGTGCAGCTCCTAATTATGGCACTGTGGCATTAAAATTGTTCCTTTATCTTGAAGCATATTTCATGTATACAGATATGCTCGGATATATTTTATACCATCCCCTTTCCCCAGTAGAGCCCTAGCACCAGAACAACCCTGGCAGAAGCAGAACAAGCCTCTCTCAGTTAGCTGGAGCAAACTTGGCCATTTGGAGGTGGTTGTGGAACCACCATCACTGGAGTGGTTCCCCCAGTTCTCATGTGACTGTTGCCCCCCAAGATGGAGCTGCTGCTTACTCAGGGACAGTAGCCTGAGAGACTGTGAGGTGGGAGAACAATAACTCTTTGTGTCATGGGACTGGTGGGAAAACTTCCACCATTCCTATTGGGCCCCCAGGGGCAGCCAGGAGCTGATGGGGTGAGTGGGTGAGAGATGCACCCTTGAAGGAGGTTAGCACCAGTCAAGGACACATAACACCTGAGAAGAGAGACTTTGTGCTAGTGATGACTTCTGTCTGGAAGCAAGAAGGGTAGAAGAATCAATGAGGATGAGAAAGGGATAAAAATATTGCAAGAGGACTCATACAATGATGTCAAAGCACACTGTTTTCTTGATACCTCTTAGAATATGATTTTATTGTTTATGAAATTTCCTGAGGTTGTGGTGGAGGCTGAGATATAAATACAAGCAAAATTGTTCAGAGATACTTGCAGAGCCAGAAATTGAAAGAGAGCAGTCAGACTTTCCCAGGTACTTCTCAGACTGTTTCAGGTAAGCCAACAGTACAACCATGTCCAGACCCCCATTACAAAAATAAGTGGATAGAAGAATTCTTTTGAGAATTACATGTGCTTGCTATTTGCTTTCTGAAATGCAGCTGTCAGAGAAGAAATTGGAAAGACTCTCAAGTTTCTGCTGCTTATCTGTTACCTGATGTCTCCTGCTGAGGACTTAGACCATGTTTCAGATAAACTACAAGAAAAAGCCAAAATGCCAGGCACTTTCCAACTAAAGAATTGTAAAACCTCAAGCTTCTATTTCACATATTGCCATAATTTCACATATTTTCACATATTGCCTAGTTTGGAAGACCTTGTAGTTAAAACTTAGAATCTGGGAAATTGAAGAATCAGAGAAGGGTTTCTAGATTTGAGTCAACATTGCTTTTTTGATTGACCTTAATTTCCCTTTTATTCTTCCCAAACAGTTTTTTGCTTTAAACCATCTAGTCAGCCTATTATACTTAATTTGGAGTGATGGCCTGTCATTAAAAATTCCTTTTATAAATGTAAGTTATTTACTACGCCCCCCCCCCCACCCCCCCCC
>VWYO01027276.1:235272-261029 GCA_013400275.1 Rhadina sibilatrix
CCCCCCCCCCCCCCCCCAGCTCCTATGGGTGCTTGTTTGTTTGTTTATTTGTTTGTTTGGGGTTTTCTCAAATAATAAAGGTTGCACATCTTTCCATTCCCAGAATGGCAATCCTATCCAGGGCTAATCAGAAGTGTGGCCAGCAGTTTGAAGTTACTCTCCTCCTCTGCTCCTGCCTGATGAGACCCCACCTACAGGACTGCATCTATCTGTGGGACCCTCAGTACAAAAAATATATATGGGCTTGTTAGAGAAGGTGGAAAGGAGGTCAACAAACACCATCAGAGGGCTGGGGCACCTATCTTAGAAAGAAAGGCTGAGAGAGTCGAGGGTATTTAGCTTGGAGAAGGGTCCAGGGAGACCTCATTGACATCTTTCAATACTGGAAGAGAATTTATGAGAAAAACTTGGAAAGAATTTTTTACTAAGATCAATACTGACAGTAAAAGGGGATTTAAACTGAAGGAAGTTAGATTTTGATTGGTTGGTTTTTTGTTTTGTTTTTTTTTTTTTTTTTTNTTTTGTTTTGTTTTGTTTTGTTTTGTTTTGTTTTTTTTTACAGAAAGAATGTGGTGAGACAGTGGAGCAGATTGCATGGAGAAGCTGTGGATGCCCTATCACTGCAGTTGTTCAAGGCCACGTGGGATGGGGCTTTGAGCAGCCTGGTTGGATGGAAGGTGACCCTGCCCAAGGCAGAGGGGGTTAGACTAGATGATCTTTAAAGGTCCCTTCCTACACAAGCCATGATTCTATGATTCTATGATATGACTGATCAAGCTTTCATGTTTATAACAGTGATATTCTGTAAAAGTGGTGACAGGAAAGACTGAGAAACATACAAAGATGTTTTAAGAAAAGATGAATTAAATGTGTAAACTGAATTTGAACTGGAAAACATAAACAGAAAACTAAACAAAGCAGAAAAGAAATGCATTTTTCTTTTGTGTCATGTTTAAAGCATCAAAGGCAGTGACAAACTGGAGATAGTACAGTGAAAAGCCACTAAAGAGCACATGACGAGGGGTGGCTGAATAGTTTGAGAAAGAGAGATTTAAAGGGTGATCCAATAGTAGTCTTTTAATGCTTAGAGAGTACTGAAAAGAACATTGGACTCATTTTGGGGCTGCACAGTGAAAGAAGGAGGGGCAGAAACCACAAGGCATACAAAGGGAAATCCTTATAAAATAAAAGGGTGAAGGGCAAAAAAGCAAACAAAACACAATATGAAAGGTTAAGCAGTGGAATAGTTTGTCTATAGATACTGTGGAATTTTCACCTTTGGAGATTTTCAATGTACAGTTAGATAGGACTGTGAATAATCTGATCTAATCTTAAGGTTAGTTGGATTTTGAACAGGAGGTTCAAAAAGAGGACTACTTTCAGTAGACCCCTTCAGAAAGATTTTTCTTTCTGTGATTTTATAATTCAATATTTTTTTTCTGTAGGTGTAACTTAAATTATAGATAAGAGCTGCAAAAAATATCAGTGGAAGAAAAAATTCTGTGGGCAACAGAAATTTGGTCAATAATCATAAATTTCTTAACGTGTTCAGAGGAAGTGAAGTACTAATGTTAGTAGAGGTACTAGGTAAGAAGGAATAAAAAAGGTATTAATAATTCAAATACACTAGATATGGCAAAAAATTACAATTATCTTGATAAAAATATTTTATATTTATATTTAACTGGATGAACAGTAAACAGTCTGAAAGTTTAAAAAGTAAACAAACAAGCAAACAAAACCAAAATCAACAAACCACTGACCAAAAGGCTATTAAAACGATATATCAATGGAAAATGTTGATAAGAATGCCTGATATAGGTTTTGGAAACATATTGTCTGTTGAAAAGCAGATGTAATTCAGTCTATGTAATTTGGTCAGAGTAAGAGCTGACTTGGTCATAGCCCAAAGTATGTTCATAAAGAATGGATACTTTAGTTTTTCTAAAATAGAAGAATAAAAGTTGTCATAAGAAAGGGATCCACTATTTCCTGATCTAATTTGCAAAAGAATCAGGAGATGGGGCTGCTACTGCTTAATTTGAAGGTAAATGTGGATCTCAAAGTATGTTTCACTTTTTCCATACATGTGATGTAAATTTGGCACTGCCAGTACAAAATAGTTTATATTTTGTGATAGTGATGCATATCTGAGTGAACAAAAAAACAAAAAACAAACAAACCCCCAGAAAACTGCTACTAGAGATGGAAGTTTGATTGAGATGGAAATCTGATGGACAAATGGATATGTGACAGTCAGCCTATACAGTGAAAATTTAAAGTGGGGGATCCTTGGATTCTCCTCCTAAAGTTCCCCTTTGTTCTGCTCTCTGAAATCTGCTCTATCGCAATCTATTACTTGAACAAAGACAAATTGTTCATATAATACAAGAAATGAAAGAATTATTATGAAGTTCAGCAGCACACCCATAAAAGAGTGACGACTGTGAGCCTCATTCTAAAATATACTAAGGATATAATGAAATCTAATATTTACAATGTGAAGAGTGACTGTGTAGAATTATGTGGGAAGTGAGTACATTTTGTAGTGTAACGTGAAATGTGTCTCAATCAACCCATCATATTAAGTTAAATTATGTATGATAGAAGAAGTGCTTCAGAAATTCAGAAGAGACTTCAGTATTTACTTCAACAGGAGGAAGCTTGTAACTCATTACAAAATGAGTGGGGAAAAAACCCAAACCAGTTATTTTACTTTTTAATATATTTAAGTGACTAATCCAAATCAGCAGTTTTTAACTGTGCTCCTTTAATAGCATTCCTAAGGATCCTTGCAGATGAATTGTAAGAGTGAGTAATTGTCCAGAGGAATAAAAAAAAGGCTCTGTGAATGTGTATACTTTCTGTCACAATGTTGAAAAACAGACAGCATTTTCAAAGAAACACTTAGAATAGAAGTAAAAAAGTCAAAAGCAACACACTTGAAGAACTATCTTTTCACTTTTAGAAGATTGTTTCAAAATTGAGAGCAGAAAGAAAAAAAAATAACATGGAAATTATTCTTTTTGCAAATTTATATTGTTATTAAAATAAACAATGTTTCCAAGATGTTTCAGTGTTTTGAGCTTTGTTTCTAGGAGACAATGTAGTAGTTTCACTAAAATAGCATAAACTGAAAGTAATGTTCTTTTTAAAATAATGACTCTTCTCTGTTTTAAATGTAAACTTGGTTTTATAATTGATAATGTTCATTGAACTATAAATCGATAATTTAATTTGATGTCTTGATTGCACTGATGACTTCATAGAAACAACAGAGGTATGAAAAATACTGCATTTTCCATGTAAATAAAATAGTTAGAATACACCCACGAGGACTACCATTCTAAAATTTTTAAAGCACTCATGTACAAAAACAATAATTTAGAAAGGAGAAATGGCAAAAAGTGCCTTTTCTGTCATCTGAATAATGTAGTATGACTCAAACATTCAAGAAGACTGTGTAAAGAAGATAGAACTGTGTAAGTGGTACCCATTTTAAGTGTCTTTAGGGTAATAATTAATTCATTAAAAGATGTGCTACCATTGTTACAGAATGATTAAATGAATGAAATTTTGACATTTCCTTGTCCTAAGTTAGAAGTAGAAGACAGCTGTCTTATGAAACCACTTTAAATAAAATAAATAAAATAAATGCATTGCTATGAAAAATGAATGGAAACAAACCAAAAGTATTTATGAATGAAGGAGATTTTTCTGTATATTCTACATTTTGTATCTGGAAAAATAGGAAGAATTATTGTGTTCCTCCATAATAATGAGTCTTGGTTGTTTTGTTTGCAGCAAATATCCTAAATTTTAAAAAGTTGGGGGGCCACGTGAAAGCTATAAAAAACTAAAATCACTACAAAACATCTACTAATCTACGTTAAAAAAATATATTAACTTTTATGCCATTTCAGTAGAAAAAAAAAATTGTCAGCTACACAGCGGGATTATTTTACTAAAGTAACCTTTGAGAAGAGATTAAAGGTATGCAGTGCACAAACTACATAGTGCAGTACATCTAGACCTGTAGGCAGCCAATGATTTAATTAAGTTAATAATTTAATAACTGATATTAATCTTTGCACTAACAGGAAAACAATAAATTAATATTCCCAGTTAGTTGGATCTGAGCCTAAATCCTGTGAAGTGAAAGAAGCAGAATACCACCAAATTTCCTTCATTCTTTTCAAATTTCATTAAAGGAATAAAGGAAGGAAAAAAGAAAGAGAAACTTTCATTCTTGATGAAATCTGGAGGATTTTAAAGCAGTTCATGACAAATGTAAAAAAAAAAAAAATCAGCAAAAACAAAATTCAGAAGAAAAATTCTAGCAAAATGCAATGGTTTTGAGATTTTTAGTTAACTGAGGGCATCAGCATGATGCTTATGAAGGTTTGACAACATAAGGATGCTTGACATACTTTGAAACATGAAGAAACATTCACACACGTTTTGCAGTGACAGGCTTTTCAGATAATGGCTTATGACTTATCAGTGTGAAAAAAGACCTGCAGATGGTTATGTACACATGGCCTGAGAGACAGTTTTATGTCATTATATTTCTTTGATGGATCTATTTTAAAAAAATGTTGTTTATGAATAACCTATTTATTCTATGAAAGAGTATCCTTACGATACACTTCGATTTAAGTTAGGAGTTATTATGTAATGTAAATGCTCATTTTATGCCATGATGATTTTTTAAAAAAACCCACTAAAGTTTACTCCTCTTGGATTCTTTGGATCACTAAAGACAATGATGATCAACTCTTAGAAAGGGAAAACTCATGTCTTGCTATGGATAGCAGTTGTGGTCTATTGCACCTTTGTGACTATCCATCACGAAGATTTCTCTTTATCTAGAAAGCACCCAGTGAGGGTAGACACTTAAGCAATATACCTACATTTAAAAACACTTAAACAGTATGTGGGTGTTGCTTTAGGAAGCAGCTTCTGTACTCAAATGATAGAAGAAAAAGGAGAAGAGATGGGAAGGTGATGTCTATGATTACAGCATTCTGCAATAGCTCTCCTCATCTGTATTTGTGGCATGCTTTGTTATTTCACAGTGTCGCTAGTTTGGGATTGATTTGCAAACTAGAAAAAATTCTTTTTGGTCATCTGGGAAAAAAATACAATGGGAGAGTTGAAAAATGCCTTAATATTCAAGGGAAAAACAGGAAGAGGTTTTCATCATCAATAGAATTACTAATAAAATTACAATATAGTATACATATATCCCTATTTGAATCTATTGGAAATCCTGATTAAAATTCCTTTTTACTGTGACCTAATGCCAAGAACTGACAAAGAAATAGAAGAAACTGCAAAGTGCAAACTAGCACTCTAGGGAAAGGTTTGATGAGAAAGAACAGCATTACTACCATAGCAACAATCTGTCGTGTACACAATTTCTGAGGTTTAAATGCAGCTTTATCAATTTAGTGGGTGAGGGAGGTGCCCAGCTGTAGTATTTTTATGTCTAAATTTTAAACTTTGGCTTCCAATGTTGGAGATATTTTTTTTCTTGATATCAAATCTGTTCCACTGAAAGGATGTTAAATTGGTTCACAGCCATAAATAAAACAGGCCTAATAAATCAGGTGGATATAGGCAATGAAAAATTATAATGTAATAGAGACCAATTACTGCTGAAAAGAAAAAAAAAATACTGTGTTGCCATAATAGTAATTAAAGGAAATGAGCATCTAGTGTATGAAGGATGAACTGAAGAGATTAAAATGGAATCTAATCTCATAAGAGGTGAAAAGAAGGGCAGAAACAATGACAAACCCCAAGATGGGAAATGGTTACTGCACCTGAGTCGTATGAATGCATACATGAGGCTTTGATATTTTTGTCTATTAAGGTCCATGAAAAATGTGCTTACATGTCATTCATACGCATGCTGTACAACTTCCAGAACAGTGAGCCTGAAACAGAGGATCTTATATAATTGTAAAACATTCTGGAGAACTGCAAGTCAGTTCTGCAGGTCATCTAATATATCAAAAGGGTATCAGAGTTACTGCACCAAAGCAATCCAAATTCACTTGGAATTTATAGAATATTAAATGCATCCCCAATGCATCAACACATCAAACTCATTAAATCTGTGCTGTGCTTTTCTCATAATTGGAAGTTTCAGTAAAATTAGTTCAGCTTCAAAACACTGAATTAAAAATCACCTTTCACAACATTATCTTTAATCTTCCCCTAACCTGTTGATTGCTGAGAATAGAAAATTAATGCTCTGGCCATGAAAGAGACTAGTCAAGAAAACACGCAAAATCCCATACGTGAAAAATCTGAACCTACACTTTGGGATAAATAATTGCCAAAATTAATCCTTATTCCTTTCTTGTAAATGTGATGAAGTGTATAAAATATGTGCCTCTGTGTGTGTGTGTGTATATGTGTGTGCATGCACTAGCATCTGTATGCATAAATTAACCAATACACAGGACTGCTTAGTGTGAATATTTTGTGATAAAATTGCAAGGCAACATTCTAATTTGAAGTGACAACAGATTTTTTTTAGAAGAGAGCAAATCAAAACCACAGATGGAACCTGTACCATTTTTTTAAGCATTACATTTGAGCTAAAAGACAGCTTTGAGTTGTTGTAAGATACAAGCCAATTTGACTTGCAAGGCCTAGTAAGTATTTTTAATCATGAAATCTGCTAAGGGAAGGAAATAGTTTCCTCTAGTTCTTCTCTCTATATATATACTATAAATAGAAGTGAGGGAAATAGACCTTGATTTTGATCCTCTTTCTGCCATTGAACTAGTTTTTTATAAAGATGAAATATTTTCATGGCAAAAAAAAACCCTCAATAATTTTTTAAAAGTTCATTTTTTTTAGAGTAAGAATGTAATCCATTGTGTACAGTGAACTCTCAGATTTGGTCTATTGAACATTCTTGCAAAACTGTGAACCTTGTGGTGGTTCACACACAGAAATAGGTCTACGTAGATTCATTGGTATACAGAGCAAAGGTATATGGCTCCAAAGACTATTATATTATGCTGTGTAGGAACTAAGGAATTCATTGCTCTTTTATTTTCTCTGCTTGTGCTTTAGACAAATACCCACAGTTTTTGATAATGATTATATTCTTACCATAAACTTTTTATCATTGTAGCATAACTCTGCTTGGATAGAGATAAATTCATTAAGGTCAGTTTGTATTATCATCCTGAAGAAATACATGCTCCTCTGAGAAATCCAATAATGTCTGTAAGCTAACTGGAATTATAAGGAGGATTTAATTTAAATATACCCTATTTTTTTTTTTTTTTAATCCAAGACAAGGCAAAACTAGTGCAAAATTAAACAATAATACAAATCATCATTATTATCATCTAAAGTAATATAAAAAGAAATAATATAATAATGTAGACATGTTGTATCAATCCTGATTTTATCTCACTGGCTTTATTTTCTGTCTCAGTGGCCTGACTTATGTCAAGTCAATGCTACACCCCATCTTATAGGATATCTGACAATTTTACACCTGCTGCTGCAGCTGAGTTCTTTTATCATTGGGTTCACATTTCCATATTTTCTTTATTTTATGCCATACTCTGTTGGATTTTCTCTTGTGTGACTATGTATGATACGCACAGGTCTCTATCTGTCTATGTATCTTACTATTTATTTCTTTAGAATGTTGAATTTTACATTTTTCTAGACTTGTTCTCAAATATACATTCTGACACTCGTGGAGCAATTTTAGTGGGTTTCTCTGATGTCTCACCCAGCTGGAATATTTTTGGATACAAACTCCAATTGTCTGGTATATTTATCTGTCATCTGTATAACCAAAAAGCACATCCCATTTAAGCTCCATTTACTTCTTGTGACAGGTGGAAAAAAAGAACTGCAGAGACGCTTCAAATTCCAATTTTCAGGCAAAATGTGTATGAAGAGAAAGAAATTGGAGTAATGTAGATAGAGGTGTAGAATTCCAGCAGATAACAAAAATCTTAGAACATCACTCCTGTATTTATATAGGAGGTGTTTTGTCATTTCCACTGACTGTCAATTTCCTTTTTATTTTTGCTGTTCATTAGCACTTCACACAGTACTAGTTCATCTTCCTGTCCAGCAATTCCAAAAGATTGATATTCTGTTTCTGTTGAAAACCTATTGAAAAAATGTTGTTCCCGTGAAGTGAGATTCCAATTCTCTCTAACAAAATATTTTATTAAGAACAGGTATTGATGGTTAGAGTACTCGTCAGTGGGGTTTATTTAAAAGGGAAAGAAATAGGAAAGCAAATCAGGCCTTCAATATAAGGTGAAGTGATTTCTAACAACTTGAACAATTTCCATCTTTGGATTCTTGGTTTAATAAAATATAAAATAGAGAAGCTAATTAAAGTCAGTAGGGTTAATCCTTATGCTACCTGTGACAGTGATGCATTCCAGAAGTACTCCTAGAAAGGCAAAGGAAGGGAAAAAAAATAAAAATGGAATGTAGAATAAAAGTGACAAAACACTGCAAGCTGCAGAGCTTCATAAATTACTCCTATGATAAAGGGGGAGGAAATGAAATGTCTTTTCCTGCTTCTATTCAAACACTAGCATGGTGAAATATGACTTCTGGAAACTCATTTCATACTGCTAAAATATTTTCACTTTTACCAGACGCTCTGCCTAGTGGAGTATGGACAGTTACTTACTATGGTAGATGTCTTTCATTCCCTCCAATCCATTCTCAATAACTATATATATTCTTCCTACACACATCTCTGTTGTGATCCCAAAAAAGAAAAAAAAAAAAAAAAATGAAAACAGAATGGGACACGATATCAATATTTTTTTTCCATAATCTCAAGAGATTTTATCTTTTTGCTTAAACTGCCCAATTGCTGCAGGAAATAGCATAATTTTGTCCCCATTTCTTGCCATGGATAAATCTCCACCATGAAGGAGGTACTCCACCATATTTTGGATCCCCAATGCCATGCCAGTTCCACCTATAGTGGTTCAAAGGAGCAGAATTAAAAATGAGTCACAGGCATTAACGTAAGGGATTGAGTATGGGTTTTCAGCTCTTAAGGCTACAGGCATTCTAATATCCTTTCAGTGTGAGACCAAGAATATACATCTTCGTATATTATCCTCAGATTCAGCTAGAAGGGACAAAAAATGTACAAGCAGGTAGGATCTGTGATACTAACAAGTCTCCCCACCCAGAGGATCAGGGACCAGGACTGCAAGAGGGCATGTATGATCCACAGTTAAGATGTCACCAAAGAGTTGAAAAAAACAGATGATGTCTCTACAGATTTACAAAGACCATTAATTCCTCCACTATATGAATGGTACTGCTAAGGAATTTTGCACTAGAAGAAATAACATTTCCCAAAATGCAAATATTGCTTTCAGAAGAAAAATCTACATTTACATTATTTAGTTTCTACAAGTTTCTATATATGTGAAAGAGAGTCATTTCCTATGCTGGATGATTATCCTAAGTAAAGTATACAGAAAAAAAAATAATGAAAGCAAAAAAACCCACAGAATATTTTTAAGAATACAGATATGAAAAACATAAACTTGTTCTAAATGTTTAGTACCCGGTGTTATGACTCACTTTGTGATTCAGGCAGCACTTATTATGTAAGACTGTTTATATTCTCTTCCAAAACCTTGTTACTTTTTTCATGGCCTTTTATTCGGCCTACACCCTTTAAAAAGTGTATAATTTATTCTGTAAAACATTCTAGTTGGTTGGACCAATTAAAAATAACACTCTAAGTCTCTCTTTGTCTGTTTATTTATGTAGGAATTGACTAATTCAAAATACATGGAGAAATGTTGTATTGACCCTACAGCTCTTTGCTCCCAAGCAAACCATCTAGTTATTTTTCAGTGATGCAAACCATTAATTTTATGTGACTCCTATGTTCTTGAATATATAATGATCCTGTTTCACACAGAGGAAATTGTAATAACTTTTTCCAGAATGCCTTATAACCTGATGGTTAAGACCTTTCCTGGACTTCAGGGAGGTTGGATATTCTACGAGTTTTGGAGAAAAACAGAACCAAGGTTTCACATTTCTGAGCAAAGAACCCTTGCAGATATCTGTTATATATCTGATGGATACCAGCACCAGCTACCTTTGATAAATGCACACATTCAGTTCAGTGCCTACTGAAGGACACTCATCAATATCGAGCATTTCTTTCAGTTAGCTCTAGGCAGTGGTTCATTTAACACAGAGGCTGTTTGGCTTATGTTTTGGATTCGTCTAACTTAATGGACTATCGGGGGAACCCAGATGCATTCAGCTTACAAGGTGTCATGCAACTCATGTACTTAAATATTAAGTCAAGGCTAGTTATCTTTTTAATCAAAAGAGCTTCCAAATAAAAAGTAATTCCATCCTAAAATCACTCTCTAAAATAACATTGAGAAATCCGTCTCTGTATACTGTTTTTCTTTTTTAGCTGTCTAAAATTAACTGACATGAATCCTTTGGTTTTGTTTGTTTGTTTGTTTTAAGTGCAATGTCTAACTTGTACGTTCCAAAGCTTGAGTCCAAGTATAACTAATCACAAACCTTAAAATGAAATTTCTGATAAACCAATATTGATAAGCAAGATCCAATATAATTTCAGTTATATGAGATACATGAATTCATTTCCAGTTTGAATAAAACAGAGTAATATGAGACAGATATAATTTAAGTAGCTGCTTGTTCATAACCTCAGGCCTAAAGAGAGATATAACACACAAACCTCCAGTCTTTAAATCTCCTGTAGTTTGCAGAGTCCTCAGTACCTGTTTGCCTGTGTTCACATTTTTCTTGTTGATAGTTTTGGCTTTTAAATTTCAGTATTACTGGAGTCTCATTGACATGGATAAATTCAGATTTAAATGGCTTCTGTTTCATTAGTAGCTACTTTTCTGACTATCTGTATCTGTGGTGTCTTCTCTTGTTTGTTTACTGCATCAGTCATGTACCTATTTTACATTGTGTATACTATTTTTCTATACTATTTGCAGTATTCATCAAGAGCAATCAAATCCTTAATGAAATCTGTATCTCTTTATGTCAAAATTATTGTTGTTGGTCATTGAAAGAGAGGGCTAAGAAAGAGAAAGAATCCAGTATGTAGTTTTCTCATTAAAGAAAAATGGAGTCTCAACAGAAAGAATTGTTTTGCTTTGGAATTATTCTAGAACAAAGTGATTACAGTTTTATTACAGAAAGCAAATATGTTGTTTATGCACCAACATAACGATTTTTTTTACACTGATAAGTCTAAAGGATTGATTCATTTCAGATTTGCACACATGATATAGCAGGCACGATTCATTTCAGCTCTTAACATAGTTTATAATTACCTTTGGCCAAAAATAAAATATCTCTTTTCTTACAGGCTTCTTGACTCTATTTCTATTTCTCAATATTCACTGACAAATGAAGCAGATCGGTACAGAAAAAAAAAAATCTTTTGTGGAATTGCATGACTTTTATCATTAGACTGTTCCCATTAGATCACACAACACAGTTAATTTATCTTTTTTGTTTAAGAAAACCCCCAAATTCATGTGTGAATAGACTTGGGAAAAGGGAAAAAAAAAGATATTTTGGGGTTTATGCTTAAAAATAAAAACAATTATATATGTGTGTGTATATAAAGTAAATTTTTGTTTAGTCTTTTAAATTTTTTTAAGGTTCTCTTTTTTTTCCAATCAATGCACTTGCCAAAGATATTGCTACAGTCTATTCATGAAGAAGTCATTCTATAGGTATAACCACAATCATTCAATGTAGAAAACATAACACTTTCAGGTGCATGAAAGATTCTCCATAAAAAATGTCCTATAATTTTCGTTTACCTATCATTATTACTTTGAAACATATGTGATTTTTGTGTGTGTGTGTGTGTGTTATAATGTGGAACCATCACTGGTAAAAGGATAGAAATAATGGATTGCAGAACTTTTGGTCTATTCCATTTAACAGATGGAATTTTTCTCTGTTACCTGATGATTCTCTTCCTTCTTTCTATCTGTTCTGATGACTGACACTTTTATTCACTTATATTATTTTATTATAATGTTATCTGATGACTTTTTCATTAAAAGGAGAACAGGATCCTGTAAAGCATTTTTCTGAGCCAATTACAATTTTGCTACTAAACCTCAAAGCAGAACACTTATTTTAGCAGTAACTGAGTTGTTGCTATTGCACATATTGGAAAATTTTCTGTCAATTTTGGGGGCTGAGAAAAAGGAAAAACAAAACCAAAACAAAAAAACAAACAAACCCAAAACAAAACAAAACAAAACAAAACAAACAAACAAAAACAAAACAAAAAAAAAACTAAAATACCAACTAATTAGAAAGCCACTATATATTTACTTGATTTTTCTGATCATGATGAGAGGAGGTGTCTGAAAAAATGCATTTATAGCAGAATATTTAAATGATTTTTAATTATGTTCTGAAATAATCATTCTCTTTTCTCTTCATGGCCAGTGTATGGAGTAATATAAACTCTAGAGATTATCTCTTATGATTTTTTTGTGTCCTTTTTCTAGTCTTTTTGTGGATTTTTAATTCACTTGTGTCTTCCTGTAGGTACTTGTTTTACATAAATACCTCTAAATTTGCTCCAAATTTAACTTATTTTCATTGTACATGAAAAAACATCTGTCTTTTTCTAAATTTAATATTAGTTCATAGGATTTTAGAGGAAAATTTTAGAGCAATAGTTTACTTCTGCTTGCAGCCAAGTTTCTCTCTTTTTTATTATTATTGTAGCAATATTTCCCACTTACCTGGCATAAAAGAGAAGTAAAAGAGAAGAATGTACTACCACTGTAATTATCAATGAAAAAAACCCAATGAAAGTCTTAATTAAAACTCTGTAGTTTTACTAATTACCAGCTAGAATAGGGATGTACTTTCCACTTTATTAAAAACAAACAGAATACAACCGAATCTAAATTAAGAAAATGGAACTTTAGTAGTGTTGCTTCATAAGTAAGCCTGATGTTTCAATATTATGGAGATTTGTGTGTCTGAAAAAGCAATTGAAAGTTAATCCAATCCATATATGTTCCTTAAAATCCCATTCTTTTCATTTTTTATAAATTTTAGTTTGCCCTGATTTTTTTTTTTTTCTACAGAAACAATACGAGAAAGAAATCTTGCAAGTCTAAACCATACTCCAATATCTTTTGCTCATTTGCAGCTGACAGCTCCCATTCACCAGTGAAGAGAGCCTAGGTAGCCTTGATAATTCTACAGCCATACAGTGCAATTTTTCTTTGGGAAAAGAGAGAAGTAAGCAAAGAAAATACCTAGTCTGTCATAAATTTAGAAGTGGAGAAATACCTATTTAAGCCTGAGTGAGTTATCTTAAGCTCTCTATACAGTCAATAAAAAATAGACACCTTCAGAACACAGCTCATCTCTTTCTAGCTCTCTATGATAAATTAGAAGACTCATTCCCAGAAGATGAAAAAGATGGAAATTTCTTTTTTAAACACAGCTGTTCTACTGCCTGAAGGTTCACAGAATTTTAAAAACATAGAAGAAACAAGTACCTCTTAGAAAAATAATAGATATCTGTTTCTCACATCTCTTTCCTTTTTGATTGATGTCACCTTTACCAATCAAATTAAGATTTAAGGGATGATAATTTAATTTTAAAGATACCCACATCCTAAGATGCTTGAGATATTATTGAGCTTCCAAGTTACTTGTTTAGGATTTGTAGATATGACACAACACCTAAAGGAGATTCATCCCCTTCTGAAATGATAACTAGAAAAAGGATGAACAACTTGGAACATATTAAATGATGTTAGGCATCTGGTGGAAATCAGCAAGCCATAACTTCATGTGTCCACAATTCCTTTATATGACCTAGTTGCCTGAGGTCCCACTGTGTTCAACAAAGATTAAGGGAAGAAATCACCCATAAGCATTTAGTATCCTTTTATGTTCTAGTACATGAAAGATATCATTTGACTAGTGTGACATCTTGCTGACACAACTTTAAGGGAAAATCATAGTACTTGCATATACTACATCTAGGATACTTGTAATGGTACTGAAATTGTATTTCATTTGTTTAAGCTATTAATGTATATGTACCATGTATGTGTGCGTGTATATATGCTTGTATATACACTCACCTATATGAGGAAACCCTCAAAATAACCTAATAATATTTTGTGGATTAGTATGTAATATTTTACAATTAAAAAAATACAGGAAAAAAGAATGTAAAATGTGCAAATATATAAAAAACGTGTTAATATACATTACTTTGTGTTTGCAGAAAAATGTCAAAAAATATGATGGAAAAAAAGATAAAGTAACACTGTGTGAGAGATTGAAATGTTACTGGTTGCTGACTCCAGTAATTGGCCATTTGCAAAAGCAACAGGGTGTTTTGCTGAGGCCAGGTTTGTGCCACCCACCCCCGAACCGAAGGGGAGGAGGAGCAGAGCTTTATGTGTGTGGTGATGAAACCTCTGATCCACATAAGACAGGGGGGGTGAGTACCCACCACTGGAGGCAGGAAACTGAGATTTGAGCCAGATAAGGGAGAAGGCTGATAAGAAGCAGACCTTGCAGAGGCAGGAGAGTGGATTTTTGTTATGCAATGTCCTCTTACACAAGTGGCTCGTTCACACAACTGCCTTTATATTTACTAACTGATCCTTTGGTGTCCTTTCACTCTAATCCACCCCAAGGGATCTTTGAAAAAGAACCTGAGCTACCCTTGCCTACAGGGTGGTAAATTAAATTTACATAAGGGTTTGTTCTTACACTTTTTTCCTCCCTTTTTTCTTGCTGCATTTCAATCCATTTAGGAAATAATTTCTTTGGTGTAGTATCTATGTTTGAGGAAAGTACTAATCATACCCATATATATTACCCATGGGTAATATAAATCTAATAAATGACACCTCTCATGGACTTGTGCAGAAAACAGGTATACTGCTGAATATGTAATTCTCAAAGAATTTTGTGAAAGCAAGACAGCTATCACTATAGAAATACTGAAATCCTTTGTCATATTCACTAGGGACAAAAGGGGCTTATGTAAAAGAAAAAGAACAGAGATCCTTTTTGAGACTTGTAGACTGTTGATATGGTTTGAAATGTTCAGTGTGTCAAACTTATTGATCAAAACATCCTAAACAACTATTACATTCTTTGAAAATAACACAAAGATCTCAGTAAAATGTATTGACTGACCTCTTTTACTTTGAAGTCAAAGACTGGTTCCTCGTGGTGCATTGGTTTGCTATTTATTTTTCCTGTAAGATATTGACAACAAACATTAACTCATCAGTACCAGGCCAGTGATACTGAAGTTGGAATGAAACATAAATCTTTTTTTCCACCACCCTGTGAAGTATGTGTGTTTATGTGTATCTATCTATCTATCTATCTATCTATCTATCTATCTATCTATCTATCTATCTTCACTTTTTGAAATGCAATACCAAATTCTCCCCCTGCATGCCTCATGCTACACATTCTACTCTCAGGTTCTGGCCACAGCTAAGATTTAGTACACCTATTGGTCTTCCCAGAGACCTTTGTGTAACAGCTCTTCTTCATTTCTACACAGCTGATCTGCCAGGCTGTTAAGAACAGTTCTCCAGGTTCTCCCTATAATCGCTAAAAGCAGGCAAAGTCCTCTAAATTAGTTCATGGCCTAATTTACAAGCACACAGCTGTGGATAAGAAAATGGCAGTAGGTTTTGGATAATGGATAAGATGAAAAACACATATAAAAAAGAGATGAAATAGAGAGGAGGTGAGTGTGGGGAAGGGAGATATAGGAAGGCAGGAACATAAAACAAAGAGAAAGCAAAGAAAAAGTGAAGAAAAGTGAAGAAATGCAAAGCACAGAAGACAAGAGTTAGATGTGATTTGTTTTTGGATGTTTCCTGCACTAAAAATAAGTTTCTCCCTTTCTCTGCAAATTAGTTGTAATGTGCAGTCCGTTCTCACAAACCTTTCTGGAAATTGGTTGGATGGCCTCAGAGGTCTTTCGTGATCTTGATCCCCTCCTACATTCCCCGCCCACTTTTCAGCCTCATTCCAGCATGTGTGCAGTACTGTGTTTTGCTTATTTCCAGAAAAATGTGCAAGGACATTTGTCCAGGAAAAATGCTGCCCTTACCTCCTCATGCCCCCCTTCTACAGCCAAAACTTATCTTTCTCAAAGTTGTTATTACCAGTGATCCTTGGTTGGCTCCACAGCCAACATAGGAGTTATTGGCCCCTGTGTTCTGGGATTCTAGAAGATTGATCTCCATGCTTTCTCCTTCCAGGCTTTATTAAAATTTTCCTATAAAAATATATCAACAAAAATGGTAGCAATATCTGTAACTTCTAATTAATGTGATGACATTGCAAGGAGTACTTTAAAGACATTAGGCATTAAAATGCAGACCATGGTATCTGCTGAGCTTTTCTGTTCTGGGAATCTAGACAGAATGGAGCCATGTCTAGCTTTAACCACTCTGCAATTATTTCTTTCAAAGTTAAGAACAAAATATACTCATTTGACTTTTTAAATTTATTTAAGTTTCTTTTGGCTTAAACAATCACCCATAGGGGTTTTATCATTAACTTTTGCGCAACAAATCAATACACAAGATTGTTTCAAAGTCACTATGGCATTTTCTGGAGAGTCTAGAATTTCACTAGAGATTGCCTTGCCCTAGGTAGTCTATTTACTTCTCATCACAACGTTTATAGACAATCCGTCTCTAGCGTCATTGTTTTTGGGGAAATAATTTCTTGTTGGTAGGAGGTTGTTTATATTTGAACTGTGTCCAGGTAGCACCATTAAATACACAGTTTGGACTTTTTTCTATGGCATAGATGCTTACACAGATTAAACTGCAGCTTGAAAAAATCAGCTTGGTTTTAAACTGAACCTACAGACATAAATTCTGCAAGATATTTAACTAAATGCTTTGTTCTTTTTCATGTTAAAATGCAAAAAAACTAACTCCTTTTCTCTACTAGCAAAGTGATGAAAGAGATTATTTTGAAAAAAACAGTACTGAAATGCCCTTAACAGCAGAATATTAAAAGTGGAAATATCCTTTCTCTGTGTTAATCTTCAGTTTATTTCTGAAATTTTGGAATTCTTCTTAAACCCAATATATCAATGTTAACCACATCAAAGCTGCAGAGATTTTTATCTCTTTTCCCCCTCTATGTCATCTCCTCTCTTCCATGACAGAACAGATTTTTATAAGTAGGACTTTTACAATGATTTTCTTTTTTGATAGTTATTCACATTGTTAAGTATTACACAGTCAGCATTAACAGAAGAACACACTTTTAGTGCACAGAACAATGAGAAATTACTTCAGAAAAAGATACACATGCAGCAATAGAATGAATACATTGTCATCTTGTTCTGTAAAAGGTGTGTTTTCATGTAGAAAATAAATCTCAGCATTACTGTCTCCAACTCACCTCATGTAAGGAACTGATGAATCTTATGCATTTTAAAATAGAGGATATATTTAGAAAATGATTAAGGCAACTCTTTAAAGGAGGTTAGAGGTTTTGTCTTTGTAAAATGCAGTTTTTGAGAGAGCTATGCTTGATTTTCTGCTATTGCTTGTTTAGACTGCCACACAAGCTATAAGAACAAGGCAGAGAATCAAACCGAGTCACCATTGTATGGGTCACATAGCTGGAGACATAGATAGATGCTTAAAGAAAAGAAGAACAACAAAAACAGAGGTGATATTCCTCCTCATGTTCTTCCATTTTCCCTCTCATTTTCACTTAAGAGGATATCCTGAGCTGGATCTTGTTTTTTCACATTTTATCTCCCTCAATGTTGGGAATTTTTTGGTCCAACGTGGTCTTTTTAAGTACACATTGTTTGTTGTGTCCACAAGGAATTCTTTGTAAGGAATTCACAGGATTATTATCTACTGAGTGAAGAAATAATTATTGGGGGTTTATTTATTTAAATGACAGTGTGCCTACCTGAACATTTGTAAACATCCCTTTCTTTGGTATACCAATGTACGGCATTCTGTTGCCCAAAATCATGGAGCCATTTCTGAGAACACTTACTTCAGAATTAATTGTGTGTTAACTGGTACATCTCAGTGTCAGTGTTTGTCACTACTGCTCCAGGATTTGTGTTGATTTCAGAATGTTGCTTTAATGTATATTTCAAATTCTTGTTCATTTTGTGAGGAATATTTCTATTTTAGTTTTTAATCATTCATTGGCTATGCATTTTTCGTCAGTTTTGCAGAGAATATTTTAAATCCTCAATATGAACATCAGCTGCTACCAAAGTGGTTATATTTTTCCTTCTGGGATGCTCTCACAGCTTTGGCTGGCAGAGCTACTGAGAATATATCCTCCTATGCATTCTGAGTCAGAGTAAATTTTCTTACACGTGGCTCAGTAAAGCCTTAATTTAAAAGGCAGTACAAAGCTACCAGTAGAGTGTAGTCAATAAGAAAACTTCAGTTCTCAAACAGATTGGAAAAATTATCCTTAGTGAAATTTAGAACAAGCTGTTAAAGAACCTATTACTACAGGCTTCCATTCAGGGGAAGCTTTGATAAGAATTGACCTCTGAGGCCAACACTAAAAATATTGCCATTATTTGTTAGCTTAAAATTCTCTTGTTCTAGGTTAATTTCCATTAAGTGCTTTCTATGCTGTTTTTACCTCATTAAAACAATATTTACAGTACAAATTCACAGATTTCTCAATCTGATTGTCTGTGTTTTGCTAAAGCACTTGGTAAAAATCACTGATATCTCACTTTTGAAGGACTGTGCTTTCATGCTGATGGAGGAAAGTATGTACCAATATTATTTGTGATATCGATTCTTCAAGTGCAGGTTGTTATGATTTCAATTTATTGGACTTCATTGGCTAAGGTAAAAAAAGATTCAATGTTAGTTTTTGAGATGTACTTTAAACTTTGAGAAGTTTTAAAGGGGTAAATGAACTGTAAAATGTGAATGACTGTTAGCCTTGGATTGTGCTGCTTGATTAATCTGATAATAACTGCTGGTCATTTTGAGGTAAAAGCAAGATCATCACTTCAGATGTATGGAAAGTCAAAAAATGGTGCTTAGTTTCTCTTGTATACAGAAAGTATAATAAAGAATCTTAATTGATGGTAATTGTGTTTGACTCTAAGACTTCTATGATTTCCATATTGATTAAAAATATTTATTGTTCTCCCCAGATTACTGCATTTGTTTCCCGTAAATGATGTTAACAATTATAGCAACCAATGTTCCTCTGTAACACTGCTTTTCAACCTCCTTCAGCCCACAGATCCTGACAGAGTTTAAACTGGACCCTATATAAAAAAAAAATTAAACCAACTGGCAGTTGGATTAATTGATTGTTTTTCTTACTTGTCTTTTACAGTCTCCATCTTTGTACTTCATAAGCCTTTACAGGTCCATGGAACACTACTTTAAAAACATTATTCATGTTGTCCATAATCAGCTAAACTAAATAATTCAATCCAATTCTTTATCAAAATTTCAGTTGCTCTTTCCATGTCTAGGATTGAATGAAATCTAACCCCTTTTGTCTGAGTGACAATGTGGAATTAAGGCTTGAATTCATCATCTGCACCTTCCATTAGCTATTTATACATGTATCTCCCATTGCCATCTAGGCTTTGGGCATAGCATCCTTTTGGTTTAATTTCCCATAAGATAAAATGTAATAAAAAAAGTAGTCTTGGGAAAGAATCGCCTTAACGTTAAGTGATAACTAAAGGTATCCGAAAATAGCTAAAGATCTCCAGAAAGCATTTTCCAATGTGTGACATCATTGGTGATGCATGTTTTGTGTGATTTGACCAGTGCCAAGTGTAGTCAGTGCCAGACAGATACAAATTCTTGCCACACTTCCTGCTTTCTATTGCCTAATGGCCTCCATAGAGATCCTGTCCAAACTGCCAACCTCATTCAGAAGGAGGGTGTATGGAATGGCTCACAATGAGGCGATTAAATCCGGACTTGTTTCGACACAACAGATGCAGATAATAGGGACAATAGGGACACTGATGTGCTTGAGAGGGAAGATCATCAGGAGCATCCTGGTGTCTAGGGGCCTGGAAACATGCTTATGAGAAGACATGATGTTCCTCTGATCATTTGGCAGATTCTCACACACAAAAATATTTCATTTATATTTTATTCCATTGTATTAGGTTGTCTTCTATTTCCTATCATTTTACCTAATTCTCCTCTTTCTACCTTTCCTCTCAGTCTCATATTCACCCCCAAACCATAACTTACCTTAGAGGAAATAGAAACAGTTTCCTATAAAACTAATAAGATGTTCAATTGTTTGACAGTATTTGGTTTGGAGGCAGTATTTTATTATTAAAAAGAAGAAAGAAAAAATGAAAATATAAAACTTAAAACTATTCACAGGAAATACCTTAAACAAGAATACAGGTTTCAGAAGCATAAATGTGTTATATCCAAAACTGCAATCTGAAAACCACATACTCATGTGCATAGATTTTCAAATGTTCCTAACTTACCGGTATCATCCTTGCAATGAGCAGAAAATAGACATGTGAACACGTTTCAGTAGTTTGGAAGTATAAGTCCTGACATTCATGTCACTGTCAAAGCAGCTTTTGTGGTTTTCAACGTGTCTCCATTTCACAACACAATATCCAGACCATTCTGGGAGCACTGAAAAGAACTCACATTTGGCTCATTGTAGGCCTGTGAACTTTTCAATGAGACAGATGCATGCTGGTTTATATTGTTTTCTGCAGCATGTAGAACACATCAGTAGCTCATCAACTACTGCTTTAGTGTCCCAAGATTGATCTATAAAGGCCTTTTTCTACTCCCTATTAAAAGATCTCATCCATCCATTCAAATGAATAAATATATATTCATGGAATAAATCTTACAAGGATATCCTAAACTTTGAGAGACAATTGAAGGAAATATTCCAACATTGTTTCTTAGTGAGTGCTTCTACATCTTTTCCCTATATGTCTTGGAATTTTTACAATATTTCTCTTCATTAAAATACCCACAATATTACACTCTTTAAAATCTCTTCTGAATGGCAGCACTACAAGTAAGTAACTCTGTGTACATTGCAAAACACATGGATATACCTTACTCATGCTCTGGTTTCAACTTTGGTGACGAGACCTCTAGCTACTAGAAGTAATAGCTATATTTTGATACCTAAATATTAATTGTCCCTTTCTAACCAATGCATAAGAAACAGACCCCATACAAAAACTTTGAGTTGTCTTTTGATTGCTGGTGGAATTTCCAGATATTCTATCACTTAGCTGGACACCACAGTTAATATGACTTATTAATGTGCAAAATATTTGTTAGGGTCAGGTAACAGGTCAGCTTTGTTCCATTAAACTTTTTAATTTTTTTTTTTTTTTTAAGTACTAAAGGATATGGCAAAAATATAGTATGTAGAAATTACCAGATTGTTACTCCTACATAATGTTATGGCAATTATATGGGGGAAAATTGTCCTGAGATGCATATTTATCTTTTACTCTTACAGTTGAATGCACTCGTTATGCTGTTACATACTCAGAAATCCTTTATGTTGCTTCACAGGATCGTGAGAGCTCAACAGTTCATTCATGTATCATAAGAAACATTTAGGATGTTTATCAACTATAACTAAAAACGATAATGCATTTATTTTTTCATGTTTATGTGATCAATAACAGAAAAGTCCAGGTCAGTGGTAAGAAACAGGCATCCATTAGTACTCTTGCTGTAACTGAGTTCTCCCTTATTGAAGCATTGCTGGCAAGCTCAACCTTAAGGCATGAAAAGGGAAGGAAAAAAAAAAAAAAAAAAAGAAAGCAATTTTGGTTATTCTAGTATTTTTTTCCATGTCAGATTGTAGAAACCACGCCTCAGCTTGAAGGAAGGACTAATAAATATTTGTTGTCCTTCCCCACAGAAAACAAAAGACAGACCAGGAGAGAGAAGAAAGAAAACCACAAATCATGCCTCATATTTTTGGCCCAGTCCTAAGACAAATTAAAATGGTGAAGAAAAGGAACGACTTCTAACCTCTCCTTTCAGAGATTAAGCTGTGTTCTTCACATGTTTTCTGTTCTTCTTTCTTTTAGACTCTCCTCTACACTTGGTAGAAAGATGAAAGCAAAGGAACAATTTATGCTAGTTTAGAGCTCTTGTATGATAACTTTTACTGCCCTTATTCTGATCAGGCAGCATCCCCAAACTTACTGTATACAAACCTTGTGGCTTTCTAAAAGTCAGAACAAGACATGGAAACTAACAAAAACTGGGGTATTCCATTCTGGAGACTCTTTGCAGCACTTTTGAAGAAATTGACTCATTTTCTTTCCTTAGATTTGAAAGAGACTTCTTAGGTGGTGGAATATTAGTGTAGCATAAAGTCTTGAAAGAGCAATACCAAAGTTATAATTTCATCTCTAGAAGTACCTTGGAAATAGATTTGGATATAAATGGTGGATAGAAAATATATCTTTAAATAATTAGCAGTTCAGATATCTAAGGGTTTAGTCTTCATTTTTTTCTTTTTTCTCCTTTTTCCCATGCTAAATGGTTACAGCAAAATTATTATAAAGTCTTTTTCTTCTAGCTTTAGTAATATAATACAATAGCAACTAAATATGATGAAACATTTTGAAGGCTGATCCACCTGGTATTAGAATATTTATTTTAGATTCCATTTATCATGGGGTAAATATGATCCCTGGTGCACCTTGAAGGCTTTTGCCCTCTTTCTCAGACAAAAGAATTTGTTAGATACTGTGTCAATTCTCATGGAAGAGCTTTGTTTCAGTGGAAGTAAAAAAAAAAAAAAAAAAAAAAAAAAAAAAAAAAAAAAAAAAAAAAAAAAAAAAACACCCCCCNAAAAAAAAAAAAAAAAAAAAAAAAAAAAAAAAGCAAGGAGAGAATGTTTATTGTTCACTTTTGAACTTCATGTTATCCATTTATGACCATGATCTGCCTAGAGAAATGTATTTGCTTTTATCTTTTTTCTCTTTCTAAATGAGGTTAAGGAAATTGTTCCTGAAACTGACTTTTTGAGATTATTGCCTTTAAACCTTTATAAATTACAGAAGATATTCATAGAAAGACTCTGTATTTTACTGGTTTTCCTTTTTAATAAGCCTATTAGTAATAGTAATTTTTTATTGCCTTAGCAATAAATTTTCTTGCACGTTAAATATGAGATAATTCACTGACCAAAGGATGCAAAACAGATTCAATGGTCCTCTTAAAATAGAAGCAATGGATTTCCAATACCTGAAACTTGTAAAATATGTGAACTTTAAGAAAAGGACATAGGTAAAAATAAACCAAAGAGTATTTTATGTACCAATGTCTTTAATTGCCACAGGTAATGTTATAGTAATAGCAGTTGTAAATTTTTTAGCAAACTGCCTTAATGATAATGAACTTTTTCTTCTGCTTTGATTAGACATGCATCTGCCACGAACTAAACCTTCTTTTTTTTTCTAACAAGCTGTTGTTTTTCTCTTCTGTTTAGAGAAAGATCAGAGACATAAACTTTGAGGATATAACAGAGCTTTGAATCCTATTTCTCCTGAAAAAAAAAAATATCTGCAGAAGGAAATGTTGCTACTATTTTTATTGTCATAGTAAATGAATGATTACTTTTTTTTTTTTTTAAATTCTCAATCAATAGATTTTAGAGTATCTACTTTAGAAAGTCTACTTATACTCCATAATTTTTGTAGGTCTTTGAACTGCAACTCTCCTGATTTATTTTAAAACAATTTGAGCTGATAGCATTTGTACATATGTGGCATTAATCACTACCTCATTATAGCTGATTTATTTAAAGAACTATGGCCATGAATCCATTCAATTAGAAGTTTGCCAAATAAAATGCAAAATTATATGGTGTCCTGGTGAGGGCAGCAAAACATTCAACATACATGCTCTTAATAAGCCAGTTGCTGTTCTATGCAAACTAATTCTGAAATTGCAAATGAGAGTAATGTATGCTTTTTGATTTAGCAATACAAGCCAGGAAGGTGGACTTTCCATATTTTTTTCAATCACTGTCTATGTTTGTCTAATACTAATGATAAAACTTATATATTTTTTAAACTTGCATCCTAAATTATAATATGCATGCAGTTGAAAACAGATTCAGTATTAATCTCAAAGGACAGTGGAAAAGCTGGGAGCAATCTGATTTTTTTTTTTCCTTCTTGTGGCTTGATATACACTATTAAAAAATATTTGACCTATGGTTTGACTGTCTCCTATAAAACCATATTACAATTTCTTGATTTAGAAGAACTGTAAAAGTAATTCTTTGAAAAATGGTTCTGATTATCTGGAAGATATAAAATGAGGAAGTGTCCTGAAAGTAAATTGCAAGACCTAAGTAAGTAAATAAGCAAATAAGTAAGGACAAATTTACTCCTCTCCTTTTTAGTGATTCTTCCAGTAAACTCAAATCATACATTTTTATTTTAGGTAGAAACAACTATCCAAAATGGAAGTCAGCTACTAGTTGACAAATATTTAATATTAGGCAAACTTTAATGAAGACTTACGTTTTCTTTTTTTTCTCTTGAAATGGAAAGAAAAGAGAGCTATATACTCAGAATTTGTAAATATCTATTCATTTTGCTTATATGTGCTAATTTTGGCTTCCTTTTTGCCTGATTTGTTTCAAAATCTGTGATGCATATGCTGAAAAAAAAATTTACATGATATGCTCTTCTTAAAAGGAAAAATAATATTATGTTTCATGCTGAGCAATAAATAAAGAACATTTTTAGAGAAAATATGGGATGTAAATATTGTTAAACCTATTTTTGGGCTTATATTTGAAATTATTTTGAAATTCAACATCAAAGTAACCTAAAATATTAATTGCCTTTTATGTTTAAAAAATTATTGTTAAACATAATTTTTTAGGTTTATATTTGGAATTATTTAAAACATTCAGCCTCTAACTTAAATCTCTGAATTTCACTTTCTTTTTCAAATCTGTCTGTAGTTCATATTTCATCACAAAAATGTAAATGTTTTGATTTTTATGATATGTGTTCTATTTAAGAAGAGAAGAAAATAGTTCACATTTTTAAAAGTGTTTTCTTTTTTTAAAAAAGAAAAATTGTAAGCTTTGGTTTCACAAATACAAAATAGTCAGCAATTTAAAATTACACACATTTATTAAGCTCTTAAAATGTCACTGTGTAGAGGATTACTTGAATGTCTATTGCAAGGTTGCTTCTTTTCTCTTCTTTTTCTCTCTTTTTTTTAATGCATGTCGTTGTTGTTGATCTAGCATTATTATTATATAACACTCCTGAGGCTATTATTTGTATGGATGAAGGGCAATAACTATAATATATTTTTTAAACATGTACAGGTGTAAAGGTGTAAATCTTGATACGCTTTGCATTCTTTCAAAGTTATTTTTTAAGTACTGCATAATATACTTATTTAAGAAGGATATTCACATCATTTGAAAAATTAAGATATTAATATTACACCTATATAAGTAAATAAGTAACCTGATGTAAAAAAGATAAAAGTCTTGACTCATATGTGCCAATCTCCTGTCTTTCAAAATAAGTGGCAGGTAAACTGCTGCAGATTAACTGCTTGCCATGATACAAAAAATTTTTTTTTTCTGATTGTTTTTCTAATCATATAATAGTTTACCTG
>VWYO01027276.1:268397-283246 GCA_013400275.1 Rhadina sibilatrix
TGGGGATACAAGCATCATAAAGTCACCCTAGGATAGCTAGTTTGTGTCTCTTACTGTGTCCTGGGATGTTCATAGCCAGTAAAGGGAATAGGATCTCAACACCAAAGTTGTCCTCAGAGTAGGGATCAAGTCTACAAGATATCACTGGGCTGCAAAAATGTTAAAAAAACTCCAAGTAATTTTAATTTCTAACTTGATACCACTGAGATGTGGAGTTCTGCCTGTTTCTTGCAAGTGATAAAACATAATTAACTTGTTTATTAATAACATTATTTTGATTACATCTGATGGGATAATGTTGTTTAGCTTTGTTATTTGCATATTTATTTTAACCAGAGAAATCAAAGTTCACATCTGTTATCAAACTGAGAGAAATACACACTTCTATGCAGATTAACAGACAAGATTCCTATCCTACTAGCAAGTATGTTTTATTGTTACTTACATCTGTATTATTCCTAGGCAATATTTTTACTAAAAAATCATTTAAAAATATTTTCCTTTTATACATTTTAGTCTTTAAAAATGAATTACATTAATTTTCCTTGACAGTGAATTCAGTAGATTTATATCTGTGAAAAAAATAAGGCATTTAGTTCTTTCTAGTGTTAACCTCCTAATCAATATAATTCTTGACCTAAAGACACTGCCTAAGCTATATGTCAGTTTATTTACATATGGGTGAACAACTGAACAACACAATAGGTCATGAATTTAAAATCTTATTAGATTAATATAACTGTCCCAAACCAGATTTTTATTTATATTGCTGCTGTTTTGGTTTTCCTTCCCTCCTTCACTCCTTTCTTCCTTCCTCCTCTGTCTTCTCTCCTCTCTGGCTTTCTCTCGCTTTCCCACACCTACTCACTTTCCTTAACAGACAGAAGGTGACAGGAAAAGTGGCAAACAAAGCTCCCACCTGGTCAAAGTCTGCACCCTGTGATTTGCTTTTCAGTTTATATTTCATATTCATTTTTGGTTCATTATTTATACAATCAATATATTTTTAGCAATCAGTTATGCCAAATGCTTAGGAAGAAGGTTCTTAAATACAGTAAAAATACTCAATAGGCAGATTTTTAGCAATTTATGAAACGAATACATAAAGGTCAAATCCTATTGTGCATTTCTATCATAAAAGTGCTATTTTAGCATTTTTCTCACTTTAGTTATCAAATTGAACTGAAGATGTCATCCCCAAACCAAAAATATCCTAATGCTTTTCTTCACATTGTTCGGAAATTTAAAGGGAAAAAAAAATCCAGTACCCCCAAGACTTCATATAGCTCTGTATTTGTTTGACTCTGCAAAGTACTGAACATCTCTGTTTTCCCAAGAATTGTCTGGGAATTGTGATTACTTTCTGTCTTTTGGGATCCACTTTCATATTAATTAGGCTACAAAACCAACCTTACCGGAGCCAAAAGAAAACCTCAGACCAAACTCAGAAACAAACACCAAAAATCCAGACAAGGATGTTTAAAGACTTGGAAATAGTTGCAAGAAAATGCAGTGTTGTTTGGGTGTTGCTTTTACTACTTACAGAATCTATATTTGTAAAAGGATGTTTGGATAAAATCTATGGTTGTGTGTTTATAGATGCACAATGGATAGATAAAATTACCAGGTTTAAACTTTTATCAGTGGCACATTGTCTTGGTTTGGAAAGACAGGTATCTACCAGGGAAACTGGAGTTTCCCTTAGAATGGGGAATGTAAACCTCTCACCCCCCTGCCAAATTATAAATTTGCAGTCAAGGGCTTTCAGGCAAAGATTTTGGGGGTAGGAATAACAGTTCTTTACTAGGAATANTATACTGTTGTTTTGTTTTATTTTTATCAAGAGAGCCTGCTCAGAGATTTCCTAAGGTTACCTAAGTGCTTTGCAAATAAAATAAATATTATTGGCCTGAACTACATGCAAAGATCAAAATCACTTTTTAAATGTCAATTAAATAACCATCACATATCTTCTCCTGATTTAATGACGAGGTGTTGGAGCATGCATGAATAAATTATAAAAGTTCTTAGCTCTTTTTCAAGTTGTCTCTAACTTCCAAGTAAACTTTTACGTTTGTTCTTTGGTTTCATTCTAACATGTACAAATGCCAAATCTTGGAGAAAGGGTATATGACAATAGAAGATTTTCATTTTAATGTTCTATTTTCTAGAAAATTCACATTACTGTTGGAGTTAACTGAAGCTATGATGATATGAACAATCTTGAGTAGTGGGACCCAGGGAATCTCATGAGGCAACGTGCAATGTGCTGCTCCTGGGTTGGGGCAAGCCCTGGTATCAGCACAGGCTGAGATGACCAGATGGAGAGCAGCCCTGACCAGAAGGGCTTCGGGTTGCTGGTGGGTGCAAGGCTGGACATGACCCAGCCATGGGCACTCCCAGCCCAGAGAGCCAAACGTGTCCTGGGCTGCATCCAGAGCAGCGTGGGCAGCAGGGCCAGGGAGCGGATTTTGCCCCTCTGCTCTGCCCTGGTGAGACCCCCCCTGCAGGGCTGCATCCAGCTCTGGGGTTCCCAACAGAAGAAAAACACCTCTCTTATGAGAAAATGTTGATTAAGTTAATTAGTCTGGAGAACAGAAGGCTCTGGGGGGACTTTATTGTGGCCTTTCAGTACGTACATACTTACATACAAAGGGCTGACAAGAAAGATGGAGAGGCACTTTTAACAGGGACATATAGTGATATTGCAAGGGGTAATGACTTTCAGCTCAAATAGGATATATTCAGATTGGATATTAGTAAGAAGTTCTTTACTGGGAGGATGTTAAAGCATTGGAACAGGTTTCCCAGAGAAGCTGTGAGTGTCTGGAAGTTTGGCCCCAGTTTGGATGGGGCCCTTGAGCAACCAGGAAGGTGTCCCTCCCCACGGCAGGGTGTTGCCGATCTCCATGGCAAGATCACTAGGTGATCTTTAAGGTGTCTTCCAACTAACCCCTTCTGTAAGTCTATGATCTTTCATGGTTTTGTAATAAATCCTAATTTTCAGATTTCTTACACCTTTATCAAACTGAAACTGTTAGTGTATTATTTTTTATCAATATGTTGGACTGGATATTTGGAAAACAAAAATACACTATAAAAAAAGAAGTCAAGAATTTCTAGTCTGCTGAAGAAAAATTTGAGGCTTGTCTAGGAGGCCTTCCTGAATGATATTTTGCCTTTTAGCTTCTTTGTAAAACCTTGAGAGCTCTTAAGCCATAACAAAATCCCCTTATATCTACTGAGCTAGGTGGTAATAGCTAAATTATAGTTTTGTATTACATGCAGACTGGACAGAGAGACCATAATAAACATTGTACTATACTGGATAAATTGTCCATCTAACTTTATATCCTTTTCCTCACAGTGACCAATATTAATTAAGGTGATTTTTTGTAGCAGCACAGAAGTGTAGCTTGACAGCTTAAAGGAACAATTGAAAGATTAGCCTATTTTTTGTCCCCTGTCCTTTGTGTGATTTTTTTGTTGCTACTACTGCTTAAGCAGATTACGCATTAGATGTTTCTATGCAAATTTACTAAAAGGTTGGCATTTTAGTGTTTTATCTATTTATTAATCATTTTTTAATTAAGAAAAAGGACACATTCATCTCTTAAGCAGTAGCTAGAATCTCCTAGCAACAGCAATGTCATTAAGATGTAATTTTTTTTTTAATCATTATTCTTTTAAATATCCTTGACTCTTTAGAGTGTCTGAATTTAAATACTACTTTGCCATAAGATTGAAATCTTAAAAAAGAGTGATTTCTTTAGTGTCAACAAGATTATGCTAACTTATAAAATACATAATATTTTAAATGTTTGTAATAAATAGTGTATGGAAGAAAATACTCCTAAAGATCCACAGAAAATCATAAATTCAATGAGTTTTGTAATAATTAGGAAAATTGCTTCCAAAGCACAATTTTAATGAGTCAAGATTCAGAACAATAAAGCTACTGATACATATAATATAATCAATAAATTCCAACTTTTACGACAGTCATCAACACAGCACTCTTTTGTTTCACCCTTCATTTCTCTCTGATATGTTGGTAGAGTTGTAAAAGAAAATAAGTGAACAGCCCTCTGCAATACTGAAAGGTAAGAAATAACAATGAAACAGTCCTTTAGTATATTTATCCTTTCAAAGGAAATTTTGAAGATATAATATAATGACTTGTTTATTCTACTTCAAAAAAAATTCCTATTTTAAAGTTGAATAACTTTCTACAGCTAGATGATAACTTTCTGTTTAATTCTTCTTGAAATATAGTAATTAGTGAAAATATCTCAATGTTCTTTTTGTTCAAAAATGACTGAAAAAACCCTGGCCTTTTCAAAAAAATAGTAGTAATTAGAGCGTGTCTGTATTTTTTCAATAAAATATTATTTTTTAAACATCCTCTTAATGTCAATTAATCTCTTGAATATTAGCTACATCTAGATATAGTCACTAAAACAAAGCTAATTTTAGTGTAAATTGGTGTAAACAGTAAAGAATCTTTGAAATAAAGTGTCACAAATAATGCTTTCACTTTTATTCTACTTGTTTACAATTTATTCTACTTGTTCTGAACATATTTTAGTACAACCTGAATGGTTAATTTCTCTCCACTGACTGTAAAGATGTCTCGGTGGATACACCAGACAGAATGCTAAAAGCTAAAGTTCTCACCACACTGCTGAAGTGTTCCGTCTTAGATTTACTTCAGTTTGACTTTTAAAAGCTAAGTTTAAAAACAGCAAAATATTTTATTTATTTATGTAATTACTACAAAAATGTTTTACAATCTCTCCCCACTTTTCTTCTGAAAAAAGGGGGTAGAAATGATAGTAATTAAGAAAAGAAAAGGTTTAATCCAAATTTCAATCTTTTTTTCATATCCTGTCAATGAGCTAAAAATAAATACATCAATTGTTCAAAGAAATGTATGTCTACCCTTTGAACTCTTTAGATTTTCAGAAATCCACCAAAAGAAGGAGCTGTTACTCTGAGTCCTCAGACAAAAAGCCTTATATTCTCATCTTTTTTTCACTTTGCTTTACCTTTACTTGACCTTCCATGGCTAGAATGAAAGTACACAAGTTATTGAATCAGTCCTCAATAACTTGAACTTTGATGATGAGTGTCATGGGAAAGGAAAATGAAGAAGAGTGTCAGGGAGAAGAAAAGTGGGTCTTTCAGCACCAACTCTGTGTGACCTCCTGCAGGTATTTCCTAATTGTGACACTGGAGTCCTTTAGCATGATGTTCCACATCCATAGAGAGGGCAGCACTACTACATTTTAGTGATGCTACTCACAGCCAGATGCTATAAAAATAAAAAAGTGCAGTGATTCTGTTGCTGAAGGGGTATGTTTTGACTGTCAATATGTGTGCTGCCTTCACAGAAAGGTTAGGCCTCTAAATTTCTCTTGGAATTAATAGAACTTTGTAAAGGTTCCTCAGATGTCTGGTGGCGTGAACCGCTCATGTATGGCAGCAGACCAGGTTTATGATGCCTGCTGACTTGACGAAGCCTCAATGATGTGGTTCTGCGGTGCAAATGCTGTACCCTGTGCACCAAAGTACCTGCTTCAGAGCAAAGCATGGTCACATGAATCCTACAGAACCATATAACACAGACCTAGTCTACAGATTAGGAATTTATTTTTCCCCAATTCAAAATTCTGGAACTCTACGGTGTGAATAAATATTCATGAGAATGAAGGTAAAACTAAAATTTAGCGTTATTTCAGTCATGTGGTAAATTATCCTGATTTTCCTCAGTCTATCAAACAGAGAACATGCTAAAAAAGTCCTTGTGCATCTGAGTAAGCAAGGAACTTCATTCAAAGGAGAGAGTATAAGCCTACTTAATAGACAGTGGCCCAATTCTTACCACAAGTATTGCAAGCAAATATGAGTAAGCTATTTTAAAGTAACTTCTGCAGAAGTTATGAGAAATTTAAGAATTTTAAGTATTTATTTAGCTTTTGGAGTGAGTATTTTTGTTGCTTAAATAAAAGTCTTGCTGACAAAGCAGTGACCTATTACGCCCATGAAACTGAGGAAGATTGAAGAGAGCATATTTTGTATTTGTTTGCTTGGAATCTGAACATAAGCATAACTATTTGTGAGATACTTCATTTTGTGATGCCATTAATGACATAACCAGCAACCAAGTCTGAGCACTTGGGCACAGGTGTGTAAACTGTACATTTAAATGTAATCTGTAACTGCAAGAGAGAAAAGGAGATTTCTGTGATGTAGCTGTGCAAAAAAAGTACAACAAAATAAATATATAAGGTATACATTGAAGATTATGAACAGTAGTTATAGAAAAGGCAGGAAACATGACTGGGAAAATAAAAAAGTTTTGTTCCTGGAGATAAAATAATCTGTATTGGGAACAGATGACATTCACTCTTTCTTTTGAGGAGGTTGTGAGGATCATTAAAATACCATGGACACGTGAATAAAGAAAGAAAGATAGATGGCTCTTGACTTTAGTTTTCTGCAGGCTAAATCCTGGACCTCTGTATGTATTCATCCCCTTCAGGTGTATGGATCATTCCTTGGCCACCTCAGCAGCAATGCTGACTTAATCCTCTCATCAGCTCAGGAAGGACAGAACTTTTTGTGGCCTGCAATATGAACTGAATCAATAAAAATGATTATGGTTAAATAAAAAGACTCAAGAAATTTAAATTAGTGCCTGGAGTTTTAGCGAAGGCAGTAAGGGATATCTCAGATCAGCTTTGCCCATGGAAAAAAGAAACAACCAACTACATAGTAAGACACCCTTGCAATAGTCTAACTTTACATCAGAGTAATACATTTGAAATCATTTGGGAGGCTGTGATGTAAAATCGAGCAGTACAATGATTAATCAGGTCACCAACCTCTTCTCCCTTATGTCTCTAAAACCTTATTTAATTAAAACTAAAATGTCATGTGGGATTGTTCCCAGGGTATGGTTTCTAGGCATTTCATAAATAGGTAGAAGGTATTATTCTGTTGTTAATAATGTTTCATCTACTCAGTCTTTCTCCAGTCTGCTGATGCACAGCAATTCTCCTTTTAATATGCAGACACCACTGCATGCTGACTTAATAGATTGTTTCAGGAAAGTTTTCAGAGACTTTGTGTCAGAAAATTCCAATTCAAATTAATTGAAAGGAAGGAAAAATGGTTTCAACAAAATACGATTATGGAAGGCCATGAAAGATAAAAATTCTGATTTCTGATATTCCATTCTGATGGGATGGACATGTTCTTTTATTTTAGAGAAAACACAACAGATAAAAAAAAAAAGAAATCATAACAAAACTTCTCATCTTTTAATCAACCCAAATGGTTTATTTCAGATTTCTGTTTTGAACCACACTGAAAAGTATTATTTGGTTTACATCTTTACCTGACTTGGTTGCTTTTGTTTTTATTTTGTTTTATAGCTGAATAAAGGAGTTAATGTTTCCTAAAAACAAAACCACTTCTCCAGAGTTCTATGATTAAACAGTGTTTTTAAATTTTTTTTCCAAGATGTTTTTCTTAGATGAGAGGGAGTTTGTGTTTCACATGCTTTAGCATTCAGCTCTGAAATCCTTATTTTTTGAAGTGGAAGTCTAAGACAGGAAAAAAGTCTGAGGAATGAAAACATTCTGTTTCCCAAGTTAAAATAATTGCATTACAGGGAATTAAGATGTGAACTAATAAGAAAACCAAGGCTTGGTATTATTGTCACACCACATAACTACATTAGGCCTCCAGAAAGAAAATGACTGGCATATGAAACCTTTGATGCATAAAATCAAGTCTGAGAAAGAAGGAGAGAGATAGAGGAAGCCTTTTGTTTAGTTTAGTTTTGCTTTTTGAATAGTGTTTTGGGGGTTTTTGGGTTTTGGTGGTTTTTTGGGGGTGTTTTTTTTTGTTGCCTTTTTTTTTGTTTTTGTTTTTGTTTTTGGTTTGGTTTGGGGGTTTTTTGGGTTTTTTTGTTTGTTTGTTTGTTTTGTTTTGTTTTGTTTTTTTTGGTGGTTTGGTTTTTTTGGGGTTTTTTGTTTGTTTGTTTTTTTTCCTATAAATTGGTAGTTCTGGAGTAGAAGGCAGGGCTGAGCCTTCTGAGACTTGGGTCTATTTCTAGTGCTATCAACGGCTTGACATGTGACCTTCCCAAGGTCAGTGCTTCTGTTTTCCAATCTGTTGAGCAAATAAAATTATATTGTATTCCCCTGTAAAAGCCTCTGAGATGGTTTGACAAAATGAGAGAGAACTGGGTATTACTCTTACATAAGATTTGACTTTTTTTATTTGTACCCCTGAGTAACGATAATTTCTTCAGTCTCCACATTTGTTCATCACAGATTTCAAGGCACCTTTGGGCTACCACTTATAATACCTTCCACTTCCTTGAACTAGGAAACTGAGGCATGGGAAAGAGAAATGAGTTGCACAGAGTCATGTCAGCAAGCTATTGGTGGGGCAGGTCTTTGTCTCAGTTCTGCATTCTGAGAAACATTTTCCACTTCATTATTAAATAATGAAAATAAGTTATAGTTAGAGAGAGCAGAGACACAAGCTCTTATTTACTTTTTTTTTTCTATTTATATGATCCCTATGGTGCTCTGAGACTGTGCTATGAAAATGGATAAGAAAATAATTAATTATTGAAAACACATTATAGATCTATTATTCAAGCTGATATTATTCAGTGGGATTACTTGTGTAAGCAATAGATTTAAAGTCTGGACAGGTTTTTTTAGAACAGGATTTTTTTGTTTGTTTGTTTAAGAAAGATACTTTTTAATGCCTTCTGTATATCTAAATGATACTGATTATTTTGTCTCATGTCCCATCACTAAAGTTTTTATAATATGATGAAAGTAATTTTTAACTAACTTTAAATTATATGAACAAGTGTTACTCAACTACCTCAGTCTTTTGAATACAAAGTAACCAGCTGTCTCAATCTTTTGCTTGTGTTCAGTCAGACATGGGACACTGTTCGTGAAAGAATAAAATCAGCAAGCAATCAAAACCACAAAAAGGTTATATGGCAAAAGTGCAGTAGTAATATATTGTGTATTGGTCACACCACATGGAAGTCATGCCTTACAGGATGTTGAGAATTGTTGTAACAAGGTACTTAAAATCATAATGCTGGAATCTTAAGAAAAAAAATTGCCGAGCTTAGACTGTGGTGCAAATGTTATCACTTCTTATTAAAGGCTGCAATGTTATACTAGTACATTTCCTGTTATAGCTGACTAAAAGAACAAATATTTCTCACAGCTCCAGTTAATTTCACTGTAATGTTTTCCCCAGCCTAAACGTATGTCTTTTATCACAAAGCAAAAAACCAGAATTCTGTGTACTTCAGTGCTGCAGTGCCGAATGCTGCAATGCCAAACTCAGAAAGCCAAAGCCTGGAGTGAAATCCCGGTCCCCAAGTCAGGCAATGAACCATCTCACGTATTGCTCTGGGAAAGGCAGAAACTAGGCCTTCATGTCAGGACTGAGAGCATGGAAGATGCAGCTGGGAGGGCATTTCAAGTGAAATGCTGCAGTGAAATCTCAGTTCACATTCTGGGGTCAGGGCTGCAGCAAAACCATCTCTCTCCATCTGGGCTCCTCAACTTGAAATTCTCCACTGAAAACAGACAACCCACTTCTGCTGTGTCAAAGTTTTAAAGTGTGTGTGTGAGTCTGTGTGTGTGTGTGTGTGTGTGTGTATGTGTGAGTTTTGAGATGAGAGGAATAAAAGGAGGTGGGTGACTCAGCTCAGTTCCCTATCTCTCTCCTTCTAACCAACAGCACAGTGGGCAGAATATACTTTCCCAGAGAAGACACAGGTTCAAATCACTGCTAAGTTCGAAGGGAATTAATTCTGTCCCTATAATAACCCTTACATTTGAACAAAAGACCACTCTAGAAGACCATAGGCTGCAGGAAAATAAAGAGAAAAAGAAAAATTAAAGAAACAGAGAAAGAAAGATAAAACATAAACCTCTGTCTGAATTGACTCCTTTACCAAACAGCTATTCTGGATACTCTCACCAATAAGAACAGCAGCTGTGGGGCTTGGTCCTGTCCTAAGAACTTCTCAGGTTGCTTTAGTGACTTTAATGCAAGCAATCATAGTAGAAGCTGGGTCAGAGACTCAGATCAATATATACAGTTTAAATAGGAAATTCTGGTCAGGACCTTGGCCTGGCCTACTCGCTAAGTACACCTCTTTCTTCCACATCATCAGGATTTCAAAGTGAAATGACTACAGGGGTTTTATGGCAGACTACACGTAAGATGGATGCAAAATCTGTCATCTTTCTGACTCCTATTTCCTTTTCTGACACCTAAGGTTTTAACCTTTTAAGATTAACCCTGTGACCTATTCAGCCACTGTTTCCAACACAAAATTACCTCAAGGTCTGATGACAATGTATACCGGAGAAGAATGTTGATGGGTTTTGCTATCAGCTCCATAATCTGAACATCTGATATGTGAAGTTTATTAGGTCAAGCTCAGTCTCACACGAAAGCACAAAGCAAGCAAGTCCTTCCCGGGCTGTGCACACCTTGGCAAGTGCTGTAACTCATGTTCCCCTACTGCCTTTCCGTGGTTCAAGGGATCTCAAAATTATTTTTCTTGTAAAGTAGAACAGCTGCAGCAAGAGAGTTGGTAGCCCGGTGGTTGAGGGTATGAGCCAAGAAAGAAAAACATGTGGGCTGGCTCTTACACTGCAAAAGATAGAAAATTTTTTATTTTCTCATCATGAGCCAGTCTCCTACTCACTAGATAGAAGTAGGCAAACCACTCACTTCTCTAACTTTCTTTTCTTTATTTATTTTTTTTTTTTTTTAGTCATCATCATCATCCGCCACTGCATCATTTTGCAAAGCTCCGTCTGGTGAGCATATCACAGGGAGACTTGGAACACGCTCACATGCCATTACTCTTAGAAAAATGAAAAATTAAGGAGAAAATAATCTCGTTTTGGGAACTTTGTTAGGTCTAATTGCAGTTTAGATAGAAATCCAGTAGCTATGTGTGAAGACTGGCCTGTGAAATATACTGAGATAGAAAATTCTGTGAGGAGATCCTGATATTAGTTTAGACCTTGCTACACTTAGAACTTGTTTATCTGAGCTGGTTTAAAGTCATTGGATATACACTGAGAAGCATAGTTTCTGCAGGAGCCGCAACATGTGGAGGCATCTATGTTAACTACCAACCTGTGTTAAATTCCATAGTCAAAGTCTGAACAAAGACATAATTTCAAATTAAAAAATGATCTTATGACACTTATTTGCAGGTCTATCATGATTTGTAGTGTACATATGTAGATGCCTATATGCATATCTGTATATCTGTGTGCGTGTCCACACACAACATCATGTCTACAGTGTAGGATGTCTTTATACCTCCATAGAAACGATGAAGCCAATTTTATAGTACAGAGCACAAACACTGAAATCTACCATAATAATTGCTGTCTTGTCTAGAACCTTTGCAGATGGTATGAGTTCTGCTCTGCAAGTTCTACAGTGTTAGATGAAGTAACTAGCTTTTTAAAATGTTCCAAAGTAGCACAAATATACCCTTACCCAATGTTACTTACATAGCCATAGCAACAGGGAGATGGGAGATTACTAATTGGGAGAACGAAGAAGTATCCCACTACCTTTTCTTATTTCAAGTAATTTTCCATATTATGAGTAAACCCATTTCTATTCAAAATGACTTCATTTGGCTTATATGTGGTTAAATATGGACTTTACACCCAGAGGAAAGGTATAAGTAGGCTGCTTATTGTTTTAAGCTTCTAGAATTTGCAGACAGAAATGAGTTAAAAGATAAAAGTCAAGGACAATATACTTGTATGCTCTTTCCCTTATCTGATGTTCTGGATGACATAGAGGGGATTATGTAAGTTCTGTTTATACAACCTGTATATGGATTGTAAACTGGGATGCATATATTGAATTTTAAAGACCCAGATTAACTGGCACTTTAGTGCTGTATGGTCTCTCACTTTACCACACTCTCTAAGCAACAGAGTAAAACATTTCAGCTCCCAGACAACCTGACCCAGGAGTAGGTATTTCCTCAAAACTCTTAAAGGCAGGCCTCTTATCCTAAGATACGTGTTTTCAAACTAAATTCAATAAGTTGAAGAAACCTAGGCATTTAGGATTATGGCCCTGAGTAATGATAGATTAATTTTCTGGATCTTTCTGTGTAGCTTGATTCATAGAATAAAAAAACCTTCAAATATCAAATCTAAAATGGATGGTGCCTTTTTTCTTCCCCTCTGAATTGTCTCCTAGATGTTGACTTCTGCATAGCAGGTATTCTCTCAATGCATGTATTTTAAATATATGACATCAATCTCCAAACTATACAGTTGAAAACGCAGTGGCTTGCTTAGATAAATACTCCTTTGGAACTTACATAGCATCCATAAACACTCATTTCTTCTGGCATATTTTTTACTTTTTAGGTTTTAACCATTTTAAAACCACCCAGGTCCTCAGATGGCTTCCACCAGTTCTCACCTCTCAGCAGAACCTTTGTAAGAAGCAGGCAATCTGTCCTTCACGCTTCAACAACGGGTCATTGTCTCCTTCCACTTATTCAATTCATACTTATTTATTTAATGTCTTGTTAATGTTCAGGTCCTCTGGTCGCATTTTGATTGTTTTTACGGTGCCTGAACAATTTTAATAACATGAAGGTAAAGATGCTTGGAAGCTTTATTCTAAGGCAGAAGGAGAACAAGTCCTCCTGCCCCACATCCCAGGGAGTCTTCATCAGGCTCCAGATGTTCAGTCTTTCCTCTGTAAAAACTCTGTTCACAGTCATCTTGTCACTGCTGCTGACACCAAGTAATGTGTCCTTGACCCCCACCCTGACCCTTTTCCTTTTCTCTGACTCTTGTGCTCCTCTCCGTGGATTGTCCTAGGGCGTCCCTGCCTCCAGGTCCCCCTGCACTTATGAGGCTGCAATTTTTAATCCACAGAAGGTTTCCAGACAGCTTTGTACCCCCACCCTTCCACCCTGATATCACTGAGAGACAAAGTCAAAGAAACCATCAGAAATGAATTAATGTGACCCAATGTTGTGCCAAGTTTCCTTTTCTCTTTTTCTTTTCCTAGTGAAACCACCAATATATTTCTTGTGGTGGTTTCTGTCTCAGTGGCATTTTGTCTCTTCTAGCCCATTTGTAATTTATTGGATAAGCTTTTTTCGTGGTCAGGATTTCTCTCTTTCTGTCTGTTTTGTTTCCTACTCCTGTCCCATTTCCTACCCCGTTTCTCCCTCCCTCCCTAGTCCCTGCCCACCAGAACAAACCAAAAGACCAATTATTCGTCCTGGGGACTTGAAATGGCCACGGTAACTGTTGTAACTTGTCTGTGGTCTAATTACATTAATTTGATAAGATCATCATCGGCAGGATGTCTGATATATTTGCAAGCAGTAGCCAGGGAGATGCTTTGACCAAATTAACATGCCGCCGGGACCAGGGGGTGCAGGCTCCATATGGCTCTCTGGATTTTCCTATAAATAGCCCTCCTCCAGCCCACTCCCGCGGTTACATCCCCCCCTACCAGTATGCCGCAAAGTTCACCAGCGGCGCCGGACTCGAGCCCCGGGCTGCAGAAGGCACCAGGAGGCTGGGCTGCCTCTCCCGCCTTTGCGTCTCCTCCCCGTCCTCCTCCTCCCGTCCTTCTCCCCCTCCCCCTCCTCCTTCTTCCTCCTCTTCCTCCTCTTCCTCTTCTTCCTCCTCCTCCTCCTCAGAGCGAGGCAGGGGAAACGCGGGTTTCGACTTGCACCACCAGAGGCGCAACTGGTTCCTCGCTCGTAGGCATCTGAAACCCGTCCAAATGATGCAGAAACTTTTGTGTGCTTGGCTCCTGTCTTTAAGGCCAGGCACCGATTTTTCCGCTGTGTAATCTCTTTTNGACCGAGAAGGAGGGTATCGAGGGAAGCAGGCGTTTTATTTCCACAGGGAGTATATAAGGAGCATCCCTAGAGAAATATATATGCTTGGACATACACGCATCTCTAGATATTTATACAGAAATAAGAATAATCGCCAGTTTCTGCCCTCCTTAAGGGAGACACTACACTCCCTGGGAACAGGTAGCGTGAACTGCTAACAGTGCAGCAATCCCCTCCCCCCTACCTACCCTCTTCTCTGTGATCATCTAAATTATGAAAAATAGAGAGTGCGTTAATCCACGGTTCTACATTGCATAGAGAACGCCAGCAAAAGACAAAATCCAGCATAAAATACCCTAGACTGCAGGGGAGGAAGAAACGCATTTAAAGCAACGATAAAAATGGCGTGCAGAATAATTACCTCAAATTGCTATTCGCTTGACACCCTGACACTAATTCTGTTCAAGTCATTGGGAAATACAATAAGGCAAACGAGCCTTCCTCTCCTTCTTGTGCAGGTGTGAATGTGTGTGAATGGGGGCAATAAGGAACCGGTCGGGGGGACGGGAATGCAAAACTTTCCATTTTAAAAGAAAATAAATAAATTAAATAAACCATTTAGGAGAACGCATCTAAATAGATCTACAGTTTTTAATGCCAGCGTTTCTAACGCTTGCCCTGTACGTGGATTGATTTTTTTTTTTTTTTCTTCTCCAGCATTCCCTCAGCAGATGGATTTTTGCCACTGCAGCTCAGCAGAGGGTGTCAGATCTTTCAGTGTGCACCAGGTTGAAACGAGCAGAGCCTCTTAGCAACTCTCCCTCTGCGTGCATGTGAGTGTGTGCGAGCGTGCTGCGCGGCAGCAGCGGAAGAAAAAGGAAAGAAGAGCGAGCGAGCGAGGGAGCGAGCGAGGGAGCGAGGAGGG